>CAXHWN010000984.1:839700-977200 GCA_964020975.1 Hermodice carunculata | reverse complement strand
ACCATTGGTGTCATTATAAATGAATTAAAAACGGAAACAAGTACATAACAGCTGTAGATAAAAAATCTACAAAAATATTGAAATTTATCAAAGACCCAATTTTTAATTCCCTCACCATAATCGTTGACTAAACATTAAATACCGGCACATTTCCAACTAAACAAAAAATGGCAAAAGTTACCCCAGTTTATAGAAAAGAAAGTGGGGATTTGTAGATAAGTGTTTAGATTTTTTCAAGTTTGGGACATCTATTAAAACATGTGTTGATATTTTTTTATAATGATTTTAAAAGCTGTGTCATAAATAATGGGTGGGCATGAGATAGCTTTTGGTTAACAAGGGGAGTGCGTCAGGGATGCCCACGGTCCCCATATATATAATTATTATATGCGTAGAAATTTTAGGAATAATTATTAGACGAGGAACTAAAATCAATAGCATTACAAGGGATGCTGTCGAACAAAAGATCTGGCTGTATGCCAATGACACAGCTTTCACAGTTATGGCCACAGAAGAAAAAAATTTCTAACCTATTTGATAAATTACAAGAATTTAAAATTATCTGAGGATTGAAGGTTAACTGTCATAAAACTAATATATTAAGAATTGGAAATATGAAAAACCCAATCTTATTTTGAATAAAGATTTAAAGCTGAAGTGGACCAACAACATAATTACTATCTTGGAAGTAAATATAACTATAGACAATGATAAATTATCAAACGTTAATTACAAACCAAAATACATACAATGAAGAAAAACTTAATCATGTGGGACATACGACTATCATCTTTGTTTGGAAAAGCTTTAATAATCAAAAGCTTGGGTTTGTCACAACTTGTTTATTTAGTATTAGTGATTCAAAACCCGAATATAGACATGCAAAAATTAGGTAGAACAATTTATATATGGGTACTTATGGGATCAGAAATCAGATAAAATCAAAAGAGGTTATCTAAGAGAATCAAACAAACTAAGTGGACTGGACATACTACAATTAGCAGCCTAGATCGCAGCTTTAAAGTATGCAGGGGTGAAACGACTTTGTGCAAAAGTAAATGCAACATGGAAAGCTCTTTCATATAAACAGATGGATTTTCTAATGAACAACAACCACTTGACATGAAAATGTAATTTAAATGCAGTAGACGTTAAAAGTCTAAGTGGAAGGATAAGGAGTCGGTTTTGGAAAGATGTTTAAGGGGCATTCCGTGGTATTTTGTGTCGCGGACGGGACATTTTGCAGACTTTATTATCTCCTATGCTTCATCAAGTTAGAACTTCTTTGTTCTCTATCAAGGTAATTGTATGACCCCTTTAGATAACTGATGAAGAAAAAAAAGTCTTGTTTTTTTTTGTTTTTTTTGTTTTTTTCATTTCATACCCCAAAAAACTAGTGTCGCGGAAGGGACACATTTCGGACATAGGTTTTGAGGTTGAAGCACTGAAGTCTAAAACTCTGCTCTGTTTACAATAATTTCACATTTCATAGTCCATAATTAGATAACTGAGATGTTTTCCCAAGTATTTATACAAAAAATCCAACTCTAAATGTTTTCATACTTTAGAAAAATGCAAATTAGCCACGTGGTGGATGGGACAGGATCCTGCGTTGCTGACGGGACACTTTTGTCCACATGCAGCCAAAGATAGAAAAACTTGGGTAATTCACAGACTGAAGTCTGCAGATTGCATATCCTAGGGTAATTTTAGCGTTATTGGCACTTCATAAATTATGTTTGAAAGCTACCTAACTAACCACCAAGAGTATTTTTAGTATGACCAAGTGAAGTCGGACACGCTACAAATTAAACCTGGAGTACATCAAGGCTGGATACTAGGTCCCTTGTTATTTCCTATCTGCATGATTGACAATGTTCAGGCAAGCAAAATTTTTAAATGATCCTGTATGCAGATGGCTCCATTCTATCTGCTACTTTGAATAATTTCGGTAACAATATTAACGATGCTGTTGCTGATGATCACATAAACTCATAACTGAACAAAATATCTGTTTAGTTAAATGCAAATAAACTCTCATGCAGTGTCAGGGAAACTAAATTAATGATCTTCGATCAGCTTCAAAAGATCTTTAGAATGCCTGAAATTAAAATTAGGAATATAGATATAGAAGAAGTATTTTTTTTAAAAAATTTTTGGAGTTGTATTAGATTTGCAATTAATCTGGAATGCACACAAAGAAAAAACAGGCAGCAAGATATCAAGATCGTTAGGTATTCTAAACAAATTAAAACGAATATTACTTATTAGTGAAAAATTGAAAATTTTCCATTCTGCTATATTTTCTCATATGAATTATGCGATTTTAGTATGGCACTTTAAATGCTCTAAGTTCAACACGATACAAAAGAAAGCTATCACAGTTGTATTTTATAGTAAATATAATGCTCATATAAATATTTTATTTAAAAATTTGAGATTTTTAAAAGTTGAAAATTTCTCAATTGCTAAAATAAAATTTTACCATAAATAATTAAATCAAACGCTTCCACTCAGCTTGCAAAATTTACCATTGTTTCCAGGTAAAGACCTACATACGCATGATACCAGGCTTGTTGAAAATTTATTTACACATTAGTATAATCATAGTTTCGCAAAAATTGTCTTAGGTTTGATCTACTTGATGCCATTAATTCATTACCATCCAATATTTACGATAAACTTTATACTCAAGGCATACATGGGGTATGTAGATGTGCACATCATATATATTTTCAACATTACCGAGAAATATATGTCATACCTAATTATTTTATATATGTGTGCCCACTAGGAATCATAGTTTTGAAATGTTTCAATTATATTTGTTATATAGACTTAGAATAGACTTAGAAACATAACAAATTAATTTAAAATAGTATTTTCTATTTTAAGATTTAGCCATTTCGTAGTAATTATTATTATTTGTTTGGAGGTTGTCCTTTGAATAGCGACATAAATTAGTCTCTGTGAGGGTCTCCTCGATCATTGTACTTTAGCCTTTTTACACATGATTATTATTTTTGCTAATGCATGTATTTTGATCTGATGACATGATCCTGGTTCCTGATTTATTTGTGAAAGAAAATAGTGAAAAAATGACCATTTAAGTTATATTGATCAGCAGTCTTTATCATTTGAACTTGCCTCTTGGAGATACCTCGAATATAATGAGACTGTAAAAATGTTTTGGTGTAAAACTGAACCTCAGTCCGACTATACTGACATATCATATCTTCACAACTTTAAAACAGCTGGATGATCTAGTCAATGAAATAAGTCAACATAATTCTGGAAACTGAAAGTCACAGTAGTCTAATTCGGTCATCATCCACGTAAAGCAAAAAGGAAAAAATACTGTGTGTGATTTACCACGACAGCATACTTCATCATCATGAGACATGGTTCTGAGATGGAGGAATCACGAGTGGATTTTGTTTTGTGTTTGACAAATATTTTTCTTCGCACGTTTTGATTATTGATAGTCGCTATCATTTATTTCGTAATGTACAATACATTTGCGGGAACAGATTTTCACTTAATATTGGCTTTGGTTGTTTAGGTCATTTCCAATGAAAATATAGATATGGTTTACATTGTCGTCTATTATAAATCAAATTCAAGGGAAGACCTGACGCTGGGAAAACAGAAGTGCTAAGGATTAGTTAACATCTTGAATGTGTGTACATCGCTTGGTGCTTTAGCGTTCCTGTGTTGGATAGATTACTGGTGAAGCTCTCTTTGTATCTGATTATAGACCTATACCTCGTTAATCTTATGTGAAGGCAAAAATTACGGGATATCTGCAATGTGTAAAGACATCCTATCTGAAGTTACATTAACTTATTTTACTTATGAAATTTTCAGGAAAAGAAACTATTATGATGCAGACAAGCTTCTTGCAACTTAACAACTACACGGTTTTGAAACTTTAAGACAAAGTTTGATTAAGTTTGATTGGGTGTCATGGGAACAAAATTATCTCTTTCATGTACAACGTAGCAATTTCTAAGCAATAAAAGGGAAAAATACAAAGAAGTTATTTCTAATTTAGATAAAGGTTACGTGGTTTTCTGCAGCAAATCTAGAGAACAACTTCAATTTTTTCAGTGTATATATGCTGTATTGAAAAATGAGATACAGGCAATTTTTTTTACTATTTTTTTTTTTTCAAAATCTTATCTTCATATGTTGCTCTTTGGAATCAAAATGAAAGACTATTTGGAAAGTCTAAATAAAGTAATATCTGAAATTATAATTCCGGCAAGATTAACAAAACCAGATGGTGTCGTCAATTGTTAGAAACCACCTTACCCTTAAAACATTTTTGGGTCATTTAAGCAAAGATGTCCCTCACCTTCCCGATTTCTATTCTTCAATTGTGGTCATTTAGGTCACTTATGTGTGCCATCGCTGTTTGGTATCTTAATGTCCTATCACCTTTTCACATAAAAGAAATGCTAATATCAATTGTTAAACATATGTTGGAAAAAAAAGTTTCCAAACGAACGGAAAAACTGCACTTATAGCCAAACAGTGAACAAATTTTAACTGTACGCCTGCATGTATGCTACATGTGCAGTATATACATCGAAAAGGTATGTGTTTCTAAATTAAGCCAGGAACTGTGAATGAGTGGCCTACTTTGGATACACAAACGCAAAGCTCTGAATTTCTTGCAAGTTCCATCAAAGAAGCGGCTCGCTTAGCCACGGGTCCCTTGCTCAACCGGGTTTGTGATTCAAATCAAGAGTACAAAGAGTACAGTCCTTTGTGTTTAGAATTTTCCAATCCCTTAAATTCTAATTAATCTACCAGGGTGGATTGAGAATGTCTCGCCTCCCCCAGTTACTGATGCATGCCTGACAGGTTTTTCCAAAATACATATATATTCCTCTGTTACTCGTGGGCAAAATATTAGATGTACAAATTGAAAATCACATACTTGTTTACTTTCTTTGAGATATCAACTTATACAGTCACACAAAAGAAACACTGAATTCTAGTCCATAAAGACTGCATCCACTGACTGTTTTACTGCCAATTGCCTTATATTTGTTGCAATTGTTAAGAAGGATGTCCTTCCTTGGTGATTACATATAAACGGATCAAAGTGGATCTCACAAAGTGCTTTACCACTTTTTAATGAAAGGCCGAAATTAGAATATACATTTATTATGCTACAAACTCATTTAGCATGATACACATTGGACTGGACCTTTATATGTGAGTCAAAGCAGGCCTCAGGAGGCACCCTTTAACAAATATATATAGTTTATTGTCATATTACTAAACGATTGTGCTTTATACAATAGTATCCGGATAAGTACTCCATAAAAAGGCAATGGCTCAAAATCCATATTGGTTCTTATGAAATAGGTGATGGAAATTACAGAACTAGTTGGCACATATGTCATTGGTAAAATTGTGTTCACAAATTGCAAAGCCTACGAATTGGGGTGCATGTCTATCAATATATTTTTACTGATATAGCTGAGTGACAATATTACACTTTGATCCGAAATTATTTTATTTGTCCACGCAATTTTTGTATATATGCATTTCATAAACCACCTAATAATCTATTGCATGCTCAATTGAATGAAGACTTCAGTAACAGCTGAACCACAGCTAAATCGATAAGGACTGAAACAAACATCAGAGGCACTTGTTAACCGTTTTGAATCACTACATCTCTGAGAGAAAGTTCTTTTGGTGATAAAACATGACAAGAAACAAATAATCGGCACCAAAACTACCAGAATGTAACATTCATTTTAGTCGAATTAATGCTAGGTGTTTGGTACCAGAACACGTTTGCCACACAGTGACGTGTACCTAAAAATATGTATTAAAATCGAGCTCTTGCATTAGTTATTTAGTGACGAACAAATGTACAACTACATATTTTTTACTATTTGGTTGTGTCCATTTATTTCATTGAATAATTATTAACATCAGTTATTGTACGTGTGTACACGTACACACACACACACATACATATATATATATAAATTTATATATATATATATATATATATATATATATATATATATATATATATATATATATATATATATGCCAAATTGAAGGTCTGTGACATACTATCGAAAAACTGTTTCAAATTTGTACAACATTTTGGATATAAAAGCCATAGTATTGTCTTGTATAATGACAATGTATATCCCCAATATCTGTAAAAAGGTTTTGTCTTATACATGGAACTAAATGATATTTTACCTTATGCATAAATATTCCTGTTAAGTGCTGCTCCAAACTTTAAAACGTAAAGAATTTAAATCTATGGAACAGGTCATCCGTGTGACCATTATAGCTCAAGAAAGTTATTATCCTTATAATTTTCTTATGAATCTTTACGATTTTTTCTAAGGCACATGTGTATATAACTGCCCATGCAGTATAACTGTAAGTACGACATGGGTACACTAAAGCATTATATTGTTGAAATAAAATCGTTTCACCAAAATTATTTCTAACCTTTTTTTGAGAATTCCAAGTATCTTACTTTTCAAAGTAAAAAATACCTGAGAATTGAAATTATTTCTCTGAATATCACCACAGTCATAGGGCAATCTGACACATCAGATCTCATCTGCAGTCCAAGTTATAGTTTGCATTAGAATCTCAAGTTTTGGATCGAGAGCCTTTGTCGTCCACTGGGCTAGAGCCTCTACTCTACGAACATGAGCGGGCCTTGTGATGATTAGCGCTGGGTGGGTACTTACGATAGTCCCTCTTATTTTTCAAAATGTCATAGCTCAGTGGGTAGGACGGGATGAAAACTGACCGAGTTATTACTTGATGAAAACTGTATGACAAGGCACCTTGACCCTACAGTAGCCCCGTTAATATTTCATGAGCAAATTGTAGCAAGAGGTGAACCTAAGCAAACATTCTCTTGGGATGAAAGTTCATTTGCACTGCTTGAAAACCTTATATTAGAAACAGTGCCTTTTCCTGGCTCTTTGCATACATTTGTACATTTGACTAACCAAAATATGCCTTGGTGTATTGTCTAATCCTTTAACAATCCTAATTATAGTCTGGAGCATGCAAACAATATCGTGGCAAACGTACTTCCGGGTCAATATATACCTTAGTAAGTTTGGTATGGTCAGCATAAATGTGACCAAATTTATATATATATATATATATATATATATATATATATAGACATACATATGTGTATCATGGCAAACGTACATTTTGGTCAATAAGTTTGAAGTCTGGCACGGTCAAAATCAATGGGACCGAGTATATATACATATATATATATATATATATATATATATATATATATATATATATATATATATATATATATATATATATATATATATATATATATATATATATATAAACACTACCACACACACATATATCATGCACGTTTATAAGTAAATTTATTAACTGCGTTACAATCTATCTTTTTCTATGGCAAAAAGAATGTTTCTGTCTGGAGATAGTTTTTCATATCTTAGAATCTAAAATGTGGTCAAGTGACACAACATGAGTGGCCCTGCAGGTAGATTTAAATTTCCTTTTATAACTAAATCGTTTCTATGACAGCCTGGCAAATTGCAAAGAAATCACACATGCTCGTTCTATCTGCCATCCATATACATACCCTATCACAGACAAGTCCTGTACCGCTGCACTATCATTGAATTCATCTGTGATTATCTCATGACTTGCTGACTATTTTACACACCATGTTTTCTGAGGATTCTCAAGATTATCACCTAGTGCCATGAAAATGCTGGGGCCTGTTTTTCTCGGGAGGGTCGCTGCGGCATGCAGCCAATATTATACACATTTACATGTATTTTTTCTTCTGTTTCTATTTTTGTATAGTGGCACTGATATGTATAGATTTACGCGTTCTCTCTGCCCTTACTCATGATCACACTGTTCTCTTTACCGTGGGACAGTATCAACAAACTAAAGAGAGGTATCGTTCATACCTTAATTACTTTTAACATTGTTGCCATTCGCGTATAATCCTAGACACAGGTGGGTTTATTTTATGTTACATGGCACATATAGAACCTAGCAAATTCTGCATGAGTTGACCGTAACACCTAAATCCCAATGTGGGATATTTGAACACTCAAAGTTTTTGTATACGTCATCATCTGTCCATAATTGAAATATGTCTGGTACTGCTATAAAACCTAGGTCATAAATACAGTTAGCTTTCCTTATGTTGCAAGTAATGTATACTGTATCATGGACTAGTAAAATACCGCTGCATGATTATTGTTATCTGTTACAACTTCATAGACTCGCTGATTGTATTATACAATGTAGTTCTGAGGATTCTTATCTAATGCCGTGAATATGCTGGGGCCAGTTTCTCGGGAGCTTCGCTGCGGGCTGTGGCCGATATACCTATCACTGTTTCTCAATGATGGGTGTGTTGGTCGTGGGCGGCGGGGGCGCGTCCGAAAGGCAGGCCCCAGGTCTCCATATAGTTTACAATATGTTTTGTTCAAGTTGGTGGCTGGTCACTGTTTTCTGCGTCAATGGGCGTGGAGTGCGGCGAGTGGTTTTTTTATGGCTGAGGCAAGGTTGGGGTTACTTGGGTTTTTTTGGTTTTTTTTTTGGTTTTTGTTTTTTTGTTGTTGTATTTTTTTTTTTTTTTTTTTTTTTTTTTTTTTTGTCTTTGTTTTGTGTTGTGTTGTGGTATCTGGGTTTTTTTTTGTTTTTTTTTTTCTTTTTTTTATTTTTGTTCTTTTTTGTTTTTTGTTTTTTGTTTCCGTGTTTTTTTATTTTGGGGGGGTTGGTTTTTTTCGGGTTTTTTTCGGGTTTTCGGGGGTTTTTTGTTTGTTTTTTTTTGTTTCTGCTTTTTGTTTGCGTTTTTTTGGTGTTTTTTTTTTTGTTTTTTGGTTTCTGTTTTTTTTGGGGGGTGGGGTTCTTTGGTTGTTTTTCTTTTTGTTTTTTTTCTTTTTTGTTTTTTGTCTCCAGAGCTATATTATAAATCTAGTATACCTTGATTACCATCCCCCCCCCCTATTGGGGTAACCCGCTGTTACCACATATTACATATACTTTTTCTTTTGTTTTTTGTATGGTGGCACAGACGTGTATAAGTGTACACGTTCTCTCTGCCATAACTTTACTCCCTCTTGCACTGTTTTCTATTCAAGTGCAAATTTCAGATTTTAATAAATATCAGCTCAGTGAATTGGTTATATCGTCAGACTTCCGACTTTGCTATAAATGGTGCTCCTTGGAAATCTTGTTAATATTTAAGTCCCATGGATTGCGAGGTCTTAGTCCATAATGTAATCAAACATTTTGGTGACATCTCTTAAAACAGCTTTAATGAATTATTATATAATGTTGATGATTTGGGCAATGCATTATCTGTTGCAACCGCCTCCCCCTATGTTGACACCAATAACCTTATAAATTTCATGACACCCTTTTCTCATTTTTTTTTCTGTTTTAAGCCTAAATATTCAATATTTAAATAGTAAATTTGACCAACTTAAAATTTTGCTAGATGGATTATCCAAAAATCATTTTTAATTCAGTGCCTTTTGCCTCCAGGAAACTTGAGCCTACGTCGATAATTGTGACATGTCACAATTTGATCTGTGTAATTATACATCTATACATTTACCCGAGACCTGCAGCTCCCATGGAGGCTGCTTAATATATCTACGTTAACAATTTCAGTTTGTCGCTCTAGACTTATATTCCCTTTATAGATTATGGGAAGGCCAATTTATAGATATAACTGGTGATGGGTTAAAACAAAAAGTCATAATGTGTAATGTATACCGACCTCCAAGAGACAGAAACGGGGATATTGAATCTTTCGTTAATGAAATAGTACCGATATTATCAACTCTATCTAATGAACGGTCCGACAAAATGATTGTAGGTGACTACGATATTGACATGCTTAAAACAAATATAAGGGAAAAATACTCAGACTTTCTAGACTTGCTGCTCAATAACGATTTTCGACCCCAAATTACCTTACCAACTCGTTTTGCTGAGAAACGTGCAACAATAATTGATAATATTTTCTGTAATCTCTCCCATGCTACAAAGTCATGCCACTCCGGCATCATATTTACTAATTTATCGGATCACCTTCCTTATTTTGTCTACCTGAATCAGAAAACAAATTCACAAGGCCCTCCCAAATATGAGCAAGTTCAGAAGCAAGACGCTGAGTCTATACAGGATTTCTATCATGAAATAAATAACGCTTATATCATGGATTCTTTTATCCAAGATACAAATCAAATCAAATCCAAATATAAATTATGATAAGTTTGTTGGCATCATATAGCATGCCAAGGAGAAACATTTGTCTATCAAACTGCAAATTTTAACAAATATAAACAGAAATTCTCACCTTGGGTGACGAATGGTATTCTGCGATCCATAGAATATAAAGATAATTTATACCGCGAATTAAAGTGTATTTATCCTGAATCCTATCAATATCAAGTTATCAAACTGAACATAAAACCTTAGAGGTGCATCTTGGATAAACCTCTCCGTCAATGTAAGCAAAGCTATTACCAATACCAATTTGATAAATTCAAAAAAGACACTAGGAAGACTTGGGATACTATCAGGTAAATTCTCAGTATAAATAAAAAGAAAAAAAATCCTACAGCTTTTCAGAGTGGATGGCACACAAACGTGAAACAAAGGTGAAATAGCCAAACGTTTCAATGAATTTTTTACAGAAATTGGCCCCAAATTAGCTTGTAAACTAATGTACCAGCCTTTACTACTTATCTTACCAATCAACATGACAACGTGTTTCTCTTTTCTCCAGTGTCTTTTAATGATGTTCAAATGATTTTCAATAAGTTGAAGCCTCAAACAAGCTCCGGCCACGATTTATTATCTATGAAACTTCTCAAAGGCATTAGTAATACTTATGTTCAACCTGTGACGCTAATCATTAACCAGTCGTTTGTCACTGGCATTTTCCCGGACAACTTATAGTTGGCAAAAGTGATACCTGTGTATAAAAAATGGGATAAAGCCAGTTTTAATAATTATAGACCAATGTTACTCCCCCCCCTTCTAAAAAGTCTTTAAAAGGTCGTCTATCAATTATATGTTTTGTTCACTTAAAACAGTTTGTTTTATAACAGTCAACATTGTTTCAAACAGTTACACTCTACTGAAACAGCTGCACTAGAATTTATAGACAGAACCTACCAACTTCTTGATTCGGGAAAAATACCCATAAGCATCTATCTTCACCTGTCAAAGGCATTTGATACCTTGGATCATGACAATCTTCTTCATAAATTAAACTGCTATAAATTATATGGCACTGCTTTAGATTGGTTTAAAAGTTACCTGACTTATAGACTTCAATTTGTCGAGTATGATGGCGTGCAATCTGAATCATTACCCATTGACACAGGTGTACCACAGGGTTCAGTTTTAGGTCTCATATATATATATATATATATATATATATATATATATATATATATATATATATATATATATATATATATATATATATATATATATATGTCATGTACAGCCTTAGTTCCTCAGGTATGTCTTACCCCGGTCTCAGTACCGGCGTTAAGACATAGCTGTGGAAAACAATTGGTGTGCCCTCTCTTTCATATGGATTCAATAGTATATCTCTTAGCCAGGGTGACTTGAAGCGTCTGGATTCATTCCAAGGTGCAATATTAAAACAAGTTTTAAGTTTCAGTAAACGGTCACATCATACGTCAATGCTTACCGCCCTAGGCGTACCCTATATGGCTGAAAATATTAAGCACAGTACAGTGTCTGCTGTGCAGGGTTGCAATGGTTCACTCGCCCCATACGCAGCTAGTTTGTCACCTGCTGGCAAGGTTTTGGATATATGGGGCGAGGGGTCTTATCCCAGGCACGATTATATCAAGGGTCTATAATTATGGTATATCTCCTTTAGCAGTTTTTCTTGGCCAACAGGGCACTTCCGACTTTGCTGCAGGGAGTGGCCCACCCCATGAGCATGCCGGTGCTGATGGGGTGGTCGACTCTCTGCAGTATCTCATGTTTCACGAAACTTTTCAAAAACCGTGGTCGTATGAGCATACTCTAGCAACACTGCTAACCAGTGTCTTCTAACAATGTTTTAAGTCTTCTTTAGTTCAGTACGATGTAATTTATTTCAGTGTATGGTTTAAATTTGGTTCCATTTTTTCACTTATTTCCCTATTTTGGTATACAATATGATTTTATTTCAGTGAACGGTATATTTAATTATGGTTGTCTCGCGTTGATTATCTGTCCTACTTTGTTGCATACCATGATTTTACACCTTTTACTTGTAGTATGAGTTCATTTCGATGTATATATATATATATATATATATATATATATATATATATATATATATATATATATATATATATATATATATATATGTATATATTTATATATATATATCCTCCTAAGAATTTACTGCGATTCTCTATGGCGATGACACAACCCTCATAAACACTCTATGCTCCTTTCATTACAACAGGGGATCTAATACTGAAAATCTGTCAGCAAATATTAATTTTGAGCTAGACAAAGTACACAGCTGGCTTGTAGCAAATAAACTATCCTTAAATGTTTCCAAAACCAGATACACAATCTTTTATGTTCCACAATTTGAATTTAATCTAAACATTAATCTGTCAATTAATAACTAGATGGCGACTGGAATGGTGCAATAATTTGCTAAGTTTTTCAATGGGTTATCAGCACTTTTTTAGTGAAAGTTTTCACCAAATCATATTCTTGAATATTTCAGGATTCATTACGGCACCACCTAGGAGCGAAAACTTGGAGAAAACGGGGAAAGCCAAATCGAAACAGACAAGGTCCAGCACAGTCAACGAGGAAAGTGCAGATGTCAGTGAGGTCAGTGGTTCTGCTTGAAGTGATCAAGTAACTCACGGGAACATGGAGGCATTCAAACCTGACATTACTAAAATGTTTGTGGATAAACTTCATGAGTTTAAGTGTGATTTGAATAAACACGTGGACACTTTGTGCGACTCGATCGGGAAACGCATTGACAGTGTGGAGGAGAAACACGATTCCCTAACGGAAAAATATGATGATATGCAGTCCCAGTTCCAGGAACTGTCGCACAAGGTTGAATCTATGGAGCGTTCAAATCAGGAACTTCGTGCAGAACTTGAATCAGCTCTAACCCTTGCCAATGATAACGAACAGTACAGCAAGCGAAATCCCATTCGCTTATTGGGTTGTCCTGTGGAGGAAAATGAAGATTGTGCGCTTCTTTTCCTCAACATTGTGAAAAAGGCTATGCCCCTCGATATTCAGAGTTTGTGCCATTGCGGTTGCCCACCGCACTGGCCCACTCAACCTAGGCAAACAAGCTATTCTTGTAAAATTTAAATTCCGTGATGACCGCAACATGGTTGTGAATGCCAAGTCGCGACTCAAAGGTTCAAGTTACATAATCTAAGAGGACCTCACACGAAGGAAACTTCTGTCTTCTCTGACGAAGCCTACTGATGTTGACAGCGCGTGGTCGTCCAACGGACGCATTTACGAAGAGGATAAATCCCAAGTTCAAGGGATGTATCCTTTTTTATACCATGCCTTCTTTGTTTTCATGAATATAAATGCATTTTAAAATGTATTCACCAAAGCAAGTCAGTCCTGTGTTAAATTTAGCCATAGAAATTTAAAGCAGGGGTATATGTGTAAGCAGGTGACATACATATCCCTTGAGGAAACAAAGGAGGCATGGTATAAATGAAGGCGGCTGAGGGAAAGAAAGTTAATGCAACGCCTTTTGCAAACACAGATCAACTGATTACCGCATCCCGTGCTAAAGAATAATAAAGTCATAAGGACAATTGGATTCTTTAGTGTTACCTCAGCCGAACTGTGACACTAATCACTTAATTGCTGTTTACCTTACCCAGTGTTATTTTTTCTCAATTAATTGTGATCAACCCACAGTTAGTACACAACCATTACAATCTTAATACGATTTTTGTCCTGGTCCAAAGCAAACATTGTCTTGTTTTGGTCTACATTGGATGTCTTTTTTCTATTTATTTTTTTGTGACATGATAATGCGTTTTCTCCACTGTTTTATACTACAAATAATATGACCCATGCAGCAGTCCCAAAACAAAATGTTATTGCCTTACTAATAATAATTTTCTTCTTTTTTGCCCTTGGCAAAATGCTATGTTACATTTACACGTTACTACGGTATCCAAAACTCGCATAGTTTACTGCTTTTCGACAGGGTAAATTTTTGTGGATGAATTTTAAATTGTATGCAAATCCACGTATTTTACGTAGCATACTTAGTACAGGTGAACCTCATGTTATTTACTGCCAACCCAAGCCTCACAATTGACAAATGCCACTTGCCATACCGAATACAGCAGACCTATTACTCTCTATGTTAGTGAATGTTGCAGTGTTCTGTGTTTCTTTTTTATGTGAGGCTCCAGGACTAACTATTTTTGGAGCAGCCTGTATATTCCAAGCAGACCTACTTCTGACATCTTCTTATCTATTGTTACTTCTATACAAATTACATGTTCAATATTTTTCAGCAATGTTTGCAACAGTTTCAAACGTGTCTGACATTTTATTAAATTGCATAACTTCAATATTGCATACTTTTTACCAATGTTTCTGTACGGGATCTTACCGGCATATCTACCAATAATCTTCTATATATCGATACAACTTGCAAACTATCTGTCTTTTGGCATTTAATTTACTCTATCTGTAGCTAGTCTCCACTTAATCAAAATGATAACCTACAGTAAGTTCCTCAAGCTGATATATTGCATATTGCTCTATTTCGTATGTTTCAATCCTCTATGGTTTAAATGCGTTTCCCTCATGGAGAATTTATTTTGTTATGTATACTGTTACTTCGTACAGCAGTTTTAATCAGTATACGTGATGATATAATTTCTCCGTTCCTGTGCACAGCCATCTTAGACAGCGAAATCCCTATAATTTTTTCCCGTTTCAAAGCAAATTATCTACACATATCCTGCGGTATATTTGTGGCTTATGAATCTTTTGCGTAGTTTTTATCCCCCTTAATGTCGTCTTATGATGGCATTAATGTTGGTCACCGAATTGATGCTAATTCGTAAACATTCTCATCTGGACGAATACTGTCTAGTTGTCTGCGCCCTCCTAATTCTATTGGCCGGCGATATTCATACGAATCTTGGTCCGACTGGTGGCTTTTGTGACACAACCCTGTGCCATATAGATATTCGCACCTTATCTGAAGAAAAATTGAGATGCATACGTACTGATATTGCTTCCGATTTCGATATCATTACACTGTCTGAAACATTCCTATCTGATGCTGTATCAGATAAAGATCGCTTGTAATCCGGTTTCCACAAAATAATGAGGCGTGACCGAATAGGTGGCACTGGTGGAGGGGTTGCTCTCTTCTCTTCTAGGTGTTGTTTATAGGCAACCTAGCTCTCCTGTTTCTTTTTGAGATAAACTACAAGACTGTCTCGATCTTGCTAAATCTACTAACATTCAGAACATTATAATAACGGGAGATATTAACTCCAATTTTTCTACACCCTCTGGAATAAAATTAAACAATTTTGTGGAACAAATATTTTAGGACCCCATATATCAAGAACCATCACGTATTACGAAAGAAACATCTACATGCTTGGACCAAATTTTTCCAAATATTCCGAATTATATTAAAGAAAGTGCAATTTATCCACCTACATCTAATTGTGACCACTGTGTAGTATCAGCAAAGCTGTTATTTAGACGTAAGAAAGATCCTTCATACACTCGACTTATCTGGCAATACGACTAAGCAGGTTTTGATTTTTTCCGACACTATTAACTGGTATGATGTTTTTATATCAGAAGATATTAATGAGTGCTTTTTTAGATGGACAAATACTTTCTTTCGTGCTGTTAAACACTGTATACCAAACAAAAATATCACTGTGCGTCCCAATGACCTTCCATGGTATAACTCTTCCTTAAGGTGTGTCAAACATAAAGTTATAAGAGCACATAATAAGGATAAAAGCAAAAAAAAAATCAACCTGATAAGCAGGAGGCCTGGGCGACATATAACAACCTTCGTAATCGCTATCAAGACCAGTTACCGTCAGCCGAAATTGAGGGCAACACAAAATTAAATGATTCTCTCAAAGACCCTCGGCATAGGAATAAAGCCTAGTGGAGGACTGTCAAGCATTTTCTTAACAAAAATCACTCTTCTCCTATTCCATCTCTAGTTCTTAAAGACAAACAAATATCTGAAAGCTCATCCAAAGCAGAAATCTTAACTCTTGCTTTCTGAAACAGGGTACAATTAACGGCTCAACGGCTCACAGACTTCCAGAAATCAACCCAATAGTTAATAGCCTTTTCTACATAATTATACAGGAGGATGAAGTATTAGATGTCCTGAAAAGCTTAGATGTCACAAAGGCCACCGGTCCCGATAGTATTAGTACTAGATTACTCAAAGAAGGCGCTCCGATAATCCATACATCACTAACAAAACTCATGAATTTATCTCTTAACTATAATATTGTTCCCACTGACTGGAAGAGGGCCCACGTAACACCATTACTTAAAAGTGGAGACACGACGGTATGTAACAACTATAGATAGATCCATTACCCTTTTAAGCTGTACAAGTAAGTAATGGAAAAAGTTATATTTAAACATGTATTCAATTACTTCCGCGATTCCCTGGTAATTTCTTCAAATCAATCCGGGTTTATGCCAGGTGACTCCACTGTTAACCAACTTCTTTGACTTAACCACGAATAATCCTTGGCATAGATCAACATAAAGAAGCTAGAATCGTTCTTTAGATATTAGCAAGGCTTTCAACAAGGTTTGGCATGAGGGACTGCTTCACAAATTAGAAAAAAATGGTATCAACGGGAATTTACTTAGCTGGTTTAAAGATTATTTACACAATCGTCAACAGTGCGTAGTGTTGAATGGGCTCTCTTCCAGTTGGAGGACAATTACTGCCGGAGTACCGCAGGGCTCCGTACTTGGCCTTCTTATATTCTTGATTTTCATTAATGACATACTTGACGTCGTGAACTCCAATATTAAATTGCTCGCTGATGATACATGCCTTTATATCTCGGTGGTTGACCCTGTTCATGCTGCAACTACTTTGAATTCTGATTTCTCTTCAATAGAAAACTGGTCCAATGATTGGCTCCTATCTTTAAATGCTAATAGAATGGATTCAACGTTAATTACACGTGAGCAACACACAATTAACCACCCTCCCCTTGTTTTTCAAGGCCACCAGCTTATTGACGTACAGCAGCATATACATCTATGTATCGTGATAAAATCAGATCTGAAATGGACTACACATATGAGTACTGTTATCCTTAAAGCCACAAAACAGCTGAATATCATGAAATCATTACCATATCGATTAAATCGTGAAACATCAGAAACAGTTTATATGTCCTTCAGTCGGCCTATCATGGAATACGGCAGCGTAGTTTAGGATGGCTGTGCACAGGCGGATGAGCATCAATTGGAGAATATTCAGCAGGCTGCGGCGCGAATAGTGACGGGAGCAATGCGAACTACGGCAAATGTTAAACTTTATGAAAAGACTGGCTGGAATACTCTGGCTGAGAGGAAGGAAGGGAACAAATTAATTTTTATGTATAAAATAGCAAATAATCTATCCCCTAATCTTTTGCAAAACCTGATTCCAAACATTCCTACGCCTGAAACTCCAGTTAACTATAATATTCACAGACATTTTGATTTACCCCATTTCAAAGCTAGAACAGATATTTTTGACAAATCCTTCTTTCCATCAGCAACACGTTTATGGAATTTACTGTCACTTGATATTCTCAGCTCCCCAACACTTTCGCAGTTAAAATCTAATCTTATTAGTGAACCTTGTACCTTAGTAAAACACCCAGTGTTGTTAAATTTAGGCAAGAGATATTATGCAATTATTCATGCTCGATTACGTCTGGGCCGCAGTCAGGTGAACGAACATCTTTATAAAATTGGTATCAAGGATTCACCTTTGTGCTCATGTGGTCAGGGAGTATTAGACGTTTGGCACTTTATCTTTTCTTGCCCATTATTCGTTGCCAATCGAAATCGTCTACGTACAATTATTATAAACTTTGTGCCTTTCAATATACATACCTTCTTATATGGTTCTGAACATTGCAACTTAGAAAGTAATAAATTAATATTTCTGGCTGTCCAAAATTTTATTGAAAAAACTGGTAGATTTTGCCTTCAGGATACATAACGTCTTCTGTCAACTGGCTTACCTGTTCCTAGGTTAATATTTGCCCCTCTATCTGTCTTGTTCTGTCCTTTGTCTCATTCTTGACTTGTGTGTCCTGGCATGATCAAAACGTCATGGATAATGATGTTTTCTCCGTCCTGTCCTTTGTCTGTATTTCGCAACAAGAATTTACATAGGGCTCTGCCCTGCTTTCTTATTGCCAATAAAATATGTTTGAAAAATTAATAACATTCCCATGGAAAGAACAACCGAATTTGACTTCCTGGGACTCATGACGCATGAAAATCGTAAAGGGAAAGTTCATATTCATAAAATATCAAGTAAACTCTCTCGTCTGATAGGTACGCTAAAAGACTTCACAATTATTCACCCGCTTCAGGTTTCTTGCTCATTTATAACTATTTTTTCCTGCCACATCTTCACTATTCTATTCTTGCTTGGGGCCATTCATGTGATCGAGTTGTAATATTACAAAAGAAAGCAATCTCCTTTGTAAATTCTTCAACTTACTATGCACATACGCAACCCATTTTAAACAATTTAACTTACTAAAGGTCCAGGATCCATTATATCTAAAAGCAATGAAATTCTACCATAGATATAACCAAAATCAGTTGCTTAGATACTTTGATAATGTATTTGCTCCCTTACCAATTACCCATACGCATAACACCAGACATTGACACATTCCTCTTCATCCCCTGACTTTGAAACCCTCCACCAAGAACTGTATTCGTTATTATATCCCTGGAATTGTAAAAGATTTGCACAAAATATTCAAGAAAAAGTCACAACCCTATACTATGGTTTCCCCAAGTATATCAAAAATTCCCTTATTAATAAGTACCCTGAAATCTGCACCATAGCTAATTGTTTTGTCTGTAATTATTATTGATTGATTTACAGTTTGCACTTCAGTTCTTTGTGTAATATTATGGTTAATATTTGATTGACTTTCATTTGTACTTCAGTTTTTGTATAATGTTAACGACTGTGTAAATATATTCACACTTCATGTGAACATACCCAAAGGTGGCCGCGATAGCGGATTGAATATCCTTAGCTGGGTTCATCTTTTCATCACTTTTTGTCATGAAATACCTGATTCCCTTTCTATATGTAAGTCATATATTTGTTTACAGCTTTATATTGGTATTATCCGCTTATATGATTTTGCAATCAGTCAAATAAAACTGTGTCTGACTCTGAGTCTGAGTCTGATATACATGTTATTATCCATGCTATCTATACAGCTTGACGACATTTTACATGATTGATGGTACAGTTATGCCCAACAAAATCATTGACTTTTTAAAATTTACAGCTGGGGAAGTAATTTACATCTTTTTTCTCAGTCAATACTCACTTGTTGCAAGAGATACACTTGCTTGTTCGTTCATGTTTTAACGAAAGCCAACACTGTGCTCTTGTTTCGTTTTAAACATATTTTATTTTGACAAGAAGGAAGACAAGGTATGGCTCTATACAAACTCCTCTTGCTCTTGTTTTCTGTTCAAGGCACAAAAAAATACTAAAACAAGAACGTGTCATCAGCTTCAATATGTAGAGGGAAGGTCCTCTCTGCTAGAACTGTGTTTGTAAAAGGGCACATTTCTTTCAGGGAATGTGTATGTTCGAAATATATATATATATATATATATATATATATATGTATGTCTGATCGTGGTGCTTGATCTGCCAATTTATTTCTCCTTGTACAATGTGTACATGCGAGGATATTATTTATCTCATGTATAATTGTTTATATTGTTTTCCTTCTTGGTGAAATGATACCTGAAAAGAATCATATTAAATCAAGTTTTACTCATTCTAGTAGGATCTGAAGCTTAACTTGTCTAACAGAGCTCTTTGCATTCTTTTATCTTTCTATAATTACGCAAATAGCAGTCAATATTAATTTAAAGCTTAAACTGTGTAGAATATGGCCATGCTGATGTTGTTGGTAGCCTTATCTCTATATAACTTGTTATTGAGCGTGGTAGGGGAACACAACTTTAAAGGATAAAGACAAGGAAAATGTGTTTATGAAAGGACTCATTAGATATTATATATAAGCATGTATGTATGTACTTGGTTCAACTTATGCCGACGCTACAAAACTTACTAAAGTATATATTGAACCAAAATTACGTTTACCATGCAATATTCGTGCATGTGCCAGAGAATTAAAGTGATAAGAAAATACGTCAAGGCCTATTTTGGAGGTGGATTAAGAATGAGCGTCTGGTGCAGTGCTATTTTGAGAGTGCTTGTGAAGATTCTGTCACAAAACAGTCAACAGGTTTCAAACAATTAATGTCTTTTCATCAGAAAACAAAAAAGTTGAATCCAAGTTTCTTCAAGGTTCTTTGAAAAGAGGACAGCACTCGGTATAAATGCTATATAAACATAGGGCAACAAACTCACAGGACAGTGGGAGAAAACAAATCTGCAGTTTGTTAGCTTTCCAAAAATATGTAGTTTTGGTGGCACTTTTTATGCATATTGATTGTTTTGTGATAAAAAATTTTTGTGATAAAATTTTTACAAGCATCCTCAAAAGAGCAATGAACCAGCCGCTCATCCTTAAGAAGATCCAATAGCATCAAATTGTGCACAGAATGGTGTACCATAGTACCACATGGAAAAAGTTTGGTCATTCAAATCAGATAGACCAGCAATTTTTCCTGTGCTTTACAGTATTAATTTAAAATATGCTTGAACCAGGGTCAAGCCCATTCAAGTCAAATTTCTGGATTAAGGTGAATGAGAGACACTTTTCAAGTCCCATAAAAATGCTATTTGGTACCTACTCTCAATCCATTTAGCCACTGTATCGGTTTTATTTTTCAAGGTAACTCAGCCAGAATCACAACACCGAAAGAAGTCGTAAAGGTTCTTTCCTATCAGTGTGAACAAGGGCCTAGGATAAACCATTGCGAAGATGTGAGCAAACGCTAAAGTTTGAATTAACAACACCAATGGAAACGCCAAAGGCACTTTCCTTCAGTATTTCATGGTAACCATGAGTATTTGATCCACTACAAAAATATGAGAGAAATGTCTCATTTGCAGCTATTCTCATAGTAACGATGCTGATATACATATATACCCTTACCAATTATTCGTAATTGCTCAAATCCCCCCCCCCCCAAAAAAATAAATAAATAAATAAATCCAGTAGCATTATGCAGTGAATAGGGAGTGTGGGTAAGGTGTTGGTAGATTTCCAACATTGTATGAACGAGGCTTGCATGCAGTTTGAGAGAAGAGGTCAAATAGAGCAAAAAGGAAAAAAAAGGAAGAACAGGAAAACTCATAGACAACTGCAGCGTCCTCTTTTCAAAAAAGCCAGGTCCAGGAAACCCATTAGTGTTCCAGTAAAGTTTCAAAGCAATTAGTGAAACGGTTTCCACGATAGAATTCTTAAAAACTTTTTTTAATCATGACAAATCAAAAACAAATCACAGTGTTACCAATTTAAAAAGACCCACCTGAGGTACATGCCCCATGTTTCAAATGAACCGGGCCGAAGGTTTTTGAGAATTCATAATGTTTATTTACCTTGCAATCCCCATGGGGTTTCATGGTAATTACTATTTACGACAGCACCAACCAATAAGAACCCAATAAGAAAAATTGTGAAAAATAAAGAATGCACACTAAGGTGACTTAGCGAAAGTTCTGCTTGATACTTACACAAGATAGATTTCCACCAAGTTTCACCATAATATGATTAACAGTGTTGCAGAAGACGACGAAAAAGAAAACAAAAACAAAAACACAAAGAAATATAAACGTAACCTGTTTAACACATTAATTCTTTATGGGTCTGTAAAAAAAGAAATGGTAAAGTTAATTAAATAAAAATGGTTGAATATGTATAAATATATATATATATATATATATATATATATATATATATATATATATATATATATATATATATATATATATATATATATATATATATATATACTCGAGGCACAACCATTAGTGTCAGTATACACTATATCTTTGAAGTACCAAGTGCTTCAAGGGATGTTTTAGTTTTAAAAGACAAATGTTTGAAACATCCACTGCCATAAAATATATATGCTTGATGGGCAAACTTGGATGACTGTTAAGCAGCTCGGGTAGCTGCGCTAAAGGTCACGTGTTTAATTAGTGCTTCGCTTTATGTTCTTTCAATGAGTCAAGAGAAATCCTTCGATTTGTTTCCAAATTTTATACCGCCATGATGGTCTTTGTATTTTGCTAGCATCACAAAACAAACGGGTGAGGACTTACAGCTGTTTAAAAATTTCAGCTTAGTTGAGGCACAAGCATTTCACTCATCATATGGGGGTTTTTTCTACATAAAGATGAGTGAAGAAGATCATACATACAAAAACTTCCGAAATGTGCAGAACATCTGAAATGCAATCATTAACCGTTCTTATACTCTTGTTAACAGTAAAGTGCAGTCGCATTTCAAACGTCTCATGCTTTAGCTGTATGGATAGTAGAGCAAAGCCGCAACTTACCAAAACAATGGTGAATCGTTTTGAATCATTTGTGGTAAAATTCTGTTTGAAGATGAGCGTTTACAGCCCCTGCAATACATGTGTAATTGCGCAACTGTTGTTTTGTTTGCACAGACATTCAATGGGAAATCGTGAATTTATTAACGATATCGAGTATACGCATATAAAAATTCCTCTTGGCCTCTTAATTATTTCTAATTTCCATGAAACTATGGTTTTGAGATTCAGTGGACTGTGGGGCAGCAAGTGGAGAATTGTGGTGGACAAATATTCCTGTTGCTCCATTGTTTCGTGCAACTTTAAACTGTTAGACCACTGCAGATATATCATATTTTGGTTAAAAGATAGTGACACCACATATAAACTTATCAGAGCTGTATTTATTTCAGCATACCCCACTCTGTGTGTTAATTTATTGTTGACTGTTGGCCGTGTTGAATTTACTTATAGTATATTTTATAGTTACAGCCCAATAGGGGATGAAAGAAACCATGGATTCATAAATTTGATACAGACATCTCTTTTGGTATGCTTAAACAGGAAATATTTGCTGCCGAGACAAGTTCTAGGCTTCATAAACAGTTGCACGTCATCCTATTTTCGGCCTTGTGTCAAGGAATTTCCACCTGTGATCATGAAATATAGAATTATGGCTAGACAGCGCTTTGTAACTTACTATTGTGGAAACATTAATTATGAAAGGGACTTACATCCTGGTGTTCAATTTTGGTTAGTAATCGCGCCACGCCTTCATTTAATTCACTTTATATTCACATATTTTGATATTGCTTTTTTTGGTATCTCCTGCCAAAAGCATCAAATTATCGTACGTGAAGCCAATATTTTTAATCAAGCATGGAAGATGAAACTATGTGGAATAAACAAAGATTTTGTATTTACATCTGGAGTATGCCAAGTGAGCATAAGTCTCATGAACAGTTTGGAGGTGTACACTACACATCCTTCTTTGTCACTTGTGTACCAATGGGTGAATACATCTTTTGCAACCAGGACCAGTCATAGTCATTTGAATGACGAGCATGCAATGTGGCTGTACCCACATTCTCTGGCAAAAAAATTCCACTTTGTTGCAATTAAGTATACATGGGCAGCAAGAACTAATACAGCCTTCACATTTGTGGTACATTTCACAGGAAACTTAATCTCTCTCCCTGGTTTTCAAGTAATTATCCACCAAACTCCTTTCTTAGATGATGGAGTGGTAAACCAACATTCAAATGTTCATTTGATAAAACATTTTCACACTGTGTTGATAACCAACGCGTTTTGGGCTGCATTCACCTTCTGGCATAGATGTGAACTCACAGAGGGTGGATTTGTCGTACGTCTCTCTGTCATACTGTCCAGTTTTCATTCCTCAAAAACAACAAGGCTCCAACCACATATCACAAATGTTATAAATTTTTCTTGTCGCATTCATCAAAATCACAACTCAAAGTTAAAGAAATACTTTGTGTTTGTTGTTATATACATAGCCTTCTTCGGTTCTTATGTGAACGCTACTGTTTCTTCAGCTACAACAGATGTTACCGCATTTAACTGCACATGTGCCGGATATGCAATTTATTATGCTGCTCCCTCGATTAAAAATGGATTAGGACCGTTCTGCCATGCTTCACATGTGGCTATTGAACCTACAAACTCTGACATACCTTACATGTCTACCACTGCCAAACTGTCTGTAATTATGTATGTACTGCTGCCTGAATGTTCAATTTATATGACCATAAGTGCAAGTATTTCGGTATGTCAAGGAATGTCAAATGCTTGGTTAGCAAGCAACAAGGAAGCACAAGAGGAAAGTCACCTAGTGATTTCAAAAGACATATATCCAATTATACAGATAGCAGGCAAGCCTAGAAAATGTGTTTCATTCACTCATCACCCAACACGCTGGGCTTCATTCAAGCGACATCGAATAAGAGTGAAGATGGCTAATGTACAAGTACACATTAGCACAAATATTAACAGGGCACCTTCAACGTTTATGGAGAACATGTGTAACTCGTCAAGAGTATGGATAATGGGCCATAACGTTAATTATTTTTTGCTTTTCAGGAAAGAGGAACATTTCCTACAAACGTCGTATCCAACGATTAAATTTGAGCTATCTGAATGTCTTACTTTCATTATTCAGTTGGCCGTTCTAGTCAGACCATCCGATATATGTCTGTCTCATGATATAGAAAAAGTCATATCGGACGTCTCTGTACTTCGTCACCAAGTATCTTGCTTGAAGATACTTTTCAGGACCGTTTGTCTTTGTAAAGAATTCACACTGAACGTTGTCAGTTGCTTTATTAACGATTGTCTTGAGCACAATTTGTTGGCAGTCATGTGGATAAACATAGAAGATTCCTGTCTAACTGGATACTTATTGAAAGTCACTAGTTGTTATGATAGCGAACATAGATATGAGAATAATCATATTCAGAAATGTGAGAAATTAAATAAATTGCAAACGCAATTTAATCCATGCAATAAAAGTACTTATATTTCCTCTTTAGTATGGAAAATCAAGCATGTACAAGAAAATAGTATACATTTTTGTATGCAAGAAGTAGCATCACAGCCAACAAGTTATCGTATTTCATGGAAGCGCCTCCATGGAGTCACCACTAACTGTCAAACGAAAATTACATTAAATATTTCACATGCTTCTAAATTGCAGACTCGTTTAGCTTTATCTAAGATTACATATAACATTAGGGACAGAGAAAGTTTTATCTGGGCAAGGTTGACCGAGTTTCACCGGTTTTTTTATGCGATGTTAGACAAGCGTCAAACATTGAGCTGGTTTAATGCAGAAAATGAGTGCAGGGCCATTGCGAGTCACCTTATCATAATACATGAACGTGGAGAACTGGACATGCTAAATTATAAGGGCTTGTTTACGAATGTTGCAACGCTTTATAATCAGTTGTATCAATCGACATATATTTATATAGGACTTCTACAGAGAGGGGTAAGAATTTTTGTGTATTATGTTTCAAGTTTAACAATTACGCATCTAATTCATGGCCACCATGTATTTTTGGCTGCAATATCTCAAAGGTATAAACTGTGTAAGAATTATTAAAAGGTAAGACCTTGAAGGACTGGGATTATACTTTTAAACCTAAAGCGTTGAAGTTATCTTTTCATCCCCAGCGAAATATCTTCTATGGTATCTCGGACGTTTAAAAAGCTTTCTCTAAATAATAAGCTCATGAAAACAGAGAAGTAAAACATCCAATTTAAGTCAAAGCACATCTGCCAACAGGTAGATGTAGATCAGCGGTAGCTCAACGCAAGAGTGCCCTGGACCCTTTCAAACATGGCTAACAAGAATCAAAATTTTCTTTTTCTATAACATTCCCGGCAAATGTTCATGAAAAATAAAGACTATGAAGGCTGGTGACAATACAAAAAAAAAACCAGGAAAACTTATTCATAAGGGAGCTCTCATCCATACATACTTTTAATTTTGACCATTGTATATATTTATGTTAATTGGTAAAAATTTATATCTGGTGTCCTATGGCATATAGTTCGGAAAATATTAGCTATAATCAATGAATGGGAACCCACCTACAGCCAAAAGATTTAAAAGTTATCAAGATATCAACATTCATCTTCCAATAACAATGTGAAAAAAATTTACCCCGCCATTATAATTCCATTTTTGACATCTATAATTCAATTTGGGGGGAAATGGTGATTTATAGATTTATAATCAAGAATTGACTATTTGGTATAAAGAAATACCAAATGATGCACCATACATATCTATAAATGTTTTTGCATATCAAATAAATGATTTTTAAATGGGAGGCCATAGATGACATTAGCCCTTTGTGGTCCCAGATACTATTGCTGGCAATATACAAAGAATTAGGCACCTAATGTAATTTATCACGGACAGTATATATAAAAAGGAAGTATTACTTTTTTCAGGGATACAAATTTGGCTATTTTATCAAGCAATCAGTAAATCTTAAATTAATTTCAGATATCTTCAAAGATGGTCCGATAATACATATCTAGAACAAATTCATAGATATCTATAATGAAATATATATATCTAAAATTCGAATTAATGCTATTTGAAAATCAACTTTAGATAGATCTAAACATGGTCGAAGTATCGATATCTATAATTCATTTTTATTCACCGCACATCAATTTTAAGTATCTGTATAGGAAATATGCATATTAAGTTCCCGCCCCAACTGCATACCTGATTGCCTAGTCTCGCTTGATGAGATATGGCAAGGTACGGGTCGGTACCTATGTGGACCAGCAGGATATTACTAAAATTTTGGTAATACAGAATATTTATGAAAGGCAAATTGACATTTTTCTTATATATGGCTCGGGAAGTACAAGAAGAATACTAGTCTGGCATTTGTGAACTTAACTTTCTCAAAATTTGCTAATTTTGTGAGAATTGACCATATGGCCTGTCTGTGACAGAGATGCGACAAGCACGTCCCCCGTGATTGCCAGGTGTCAAACCTGTGCTTCGTGGCGGGAATTCAATATGCATACTGTGAATTTGAATGTTAGATATCGATATTTTAAGTTCAGACTAAATGATAAACAGCTTTTCATAGTGGCCTACGGATATGAAAACTTATTTTACCCTAAGTTGAAAACTTTTGATAGCGTTTTCTTGAGAAAGAGTCTTGTAAACAGACAAAACTTGGGAACATTTTTGCCTCCCCAGGGTTGAATTGATACTTAGTCATATTCCTGGGTATTTCTTCTGTTTTTATGCATTGTGATCTGCTTGCAGGAAAATACTATTTGTCTCAAAATAAAACAATCCTGAAGATGGGGTGTTAACCTGTGCTCAGCTGTGATAGAAATACTCACTAAGTTTTCAATCGCTACCTGCATTGAGCAAAATAAGCACAATCAAAAGTTCAATGTGCAATGAAAATCGTAATTATCTTCTTCAGGGGCAGGGGGTTATAAGCCCATTGAGCTTTTCATAGCACAAAATCGATATTTATAAAAGTTCTAACTGCTCCAAAGACTTAACTACATGTTCGGTATAAAGTAATTTTTATGTTAATACAATACACACATGAGGACTAAAGAGTGAAGTACCTGTTTAAGTCAAATATGTTTTTTTCATATTTTGAAACCATAGGGAAATGGTTTAGTGTTAAGGACAGAAGAAATTTGAATTATATTTTTTAATAAAATATGCAAACAGTAGAGGGCTCAAGACTGAATATGCTAATTAGTACTTTACTATGTACCTATCGCAACTCTTGATTCAGTGCAAGTCGAAAACGGACCAGATCTTGACGAGCATATCAGTATTCATATCACCAGATATAACAGTAAGATTTTAATATCCACGAAGCATTACATTAATAATTGAATATTTAAAGATAACAAGATAACACATTGACAACGTAAAGTACAGTATATTCTCTCACTACCGAACACCCTGGGGACTGAGTGAAAGTTTTCGGTTGTGAGAGGTGTTCAATAGCCGGATGTTGGGGTGTTCAGCTGCTGGGTTATAGACTTGACATATCATACATGTGTATATCTATGTTAGCAAAACTATCCATTCATTGTTCACACAGATGACACTACATGCACATGATGTAAGCTTGTAACACAAATTCAGTCATACCATGGATGAATAATCAAGTTTATTCCTCCATGCACAATTTGTCAAAGAATATGTCAAAACCTGAAGGGTAAAATGAACATGATTTGCTTCAGAAATACACCAGGTGCTTGATCTAAGTAATCTTCCTGGATAGGTGAAATAACTGTCTTTCTGTCATGTGAAAACTAGATAAAGTATGGACCTTTGCACTTACGTTTTGGTCTCTTTTGGGTAAATACGAACTATAAATTTATATGTTTCAGCTATACATACCAAGGAACATAGCCTTTGGTCAGAATTGACTTGGATTTGTTTTGTTAGGACTACGGTTTGGATATGGTAATGACACTGTCTAATTTTCATGGGCCAGGTATACAGTAGACATGTGTGTAGTGTCCACATGTCCATTAAGGCAAAGCATTACCATATAGCTGTATATAGTACATTGTTCTTTCAAAATTCTTTGGTCTCTTTCCTTTACAGTCACATAAGATATCAAAAGATTCACATTTTTCAGTGTACGTCTTGGTGTATCTCTCTCTCTTTCACTTATCTCCAAAAAAGCCCTCTGAAAGTGTTTTGCTAACCACAGACCTTTTTTCTTATCACGAACTTGTTAAATCTGTAATGTATTGAAAGATTAACTTTGTGTGTGAGTATCTACACCACTACCTCAGTCTCTGAAGTGAGTATATTTTCATGCTGCAGTTGCTAATTTAAAGCCACATCCCATGTACTGTCCCACTTCGTGGTATGAAAACAGCAGGTTGTTTCAGCCACAACCAGTTTCACTCAAACATGTCAACTTATCAAGATAATGCTTAAATGTAGGTAAGATCACATACACTCAAGAGCAAGGAAAAATATCAAACATACAGCAATGAAAACAATAACATTTCCACTTTATTTGAAGACAATTCCAGCATTCAGGGTTCACAATTACCTGCTTAGCTTATACAACGGTCTGTTGGTTTTGAAGGCTGACAGGTCATCAGAGATAACAACCAAAGTCAGTTCTTAGCTAAAGCATTCTTTCACACAAGATTAGACAAAAACGTTATAAATTTGATTAACAAAGGTATGATCTGTTAACCACAGAGACAGGGTGGGAAGCAGAGAATAACAAAGGCATGTCCTATCAGCCTTCCTGTGTTGGCCCAGCAGGGTGATTGACATGCATGCAATGTGCCAGCTTTTCCCCTTAGTGACAAACAACCAGCAACTGACCTTGGGCCTGGCTATAGCTTATAGAGAAAGCACATGTTCGGTAGTGAGAGGTTCATTTGAGGCTTGGGACTTTAAAAAGTGTTTGGTGTTCAAAATGAGAGGTGTTCGGTGGTGAGAGGTTATAAACATCCAGGAACACCCAGGTGCCTATTAAAAAACATATAAACATTTGGAATTAACAAAAAGGGTTCACAAGTGAGGGGTGTTCACTAGTCAGAGGTGTTCGGTAGGGGAGGTTTTATTGCAATAACTGTCATAAAAGGTACATACGGAAAACAGATTTCAACAATGCCATAAAATCGGCACCGGATATCTGAGCAAACAGGAACTATCTCTGATCCAAACCCGCCAGCCACCAAAAAATCAAAACAAAGTCTAAATCCGGAAGTCCAATGTAGACACACCAACACCTAAGTATCAAGGTAAGTTGTACACTCTTATGAGCGTATACAACTGAGCCGCTATGAGAGCTGTAGGTAGTGCCGAGGTAAATTGTTTCACAATTAGGAAGATTATAAATAGATACAAGGGTTGAATCCTCCAGATAGAGCAGGCCCCTTTCGGTACCCTGAAAACAACTGGTGGTGTAACAAGCGGCCGTAGATTCGGAGAAATATTGAGACCAACATGGCTGTCACCAGGCCGCATTTGTGCTGACGTGAATCATGTAATACAACAGTTTACAACTGTAAATTTCAATACCAGTGCACAGCGCAAAAATTGACTGTTTTAAAAACAAAAAAAATGCTTGTGATATTTAGCAATAAAAAACAAAAAAACAAACGAAAGGAAAAAAATTCTCAAGATTACGGAACCAATGGTATGTGCTAATTACATTGCAAATCCAAACAAAGCATTCAATGTGAGTCCGAAAATTGTAGCTGGAATGCAGAATCAACATGTTGTGGACCAGGTGTTCAAAATGAAGGACCATATCATAACCATGGACAAGAAAGCTGGTTTTTGTATATGACACAATATCAATTAAACCACTAACACTTTTCTGGTATTTTGGTCAGCCAGCATTAACTGCGGCATCCAGGATAACGTCCTCACACTTGAGCTCTCCAGCTACCCACCTACCTTGTTTAAGTCAGGGTGTTTCCTATTGGGAGCCTATAAAGCACTAGCTGCTGCGATTTGGAATAAAATTCTCATCAATGGATTCCGTCTGGCTTGGGACGTACATTATGTGTTAGATGGTCGTGCCCTGCTGGAAAGAGTTCCATGGAAGGCTGGGCAGCAACTGAGCGAAATTGTTGCCAATACACCCAGTATGTATCAAAAGGATATGGGCAAGCAACAATTTTTTTTTTATGTAGATGCCAGTGGTCTGGTCACCAAAGACAACACATTGCACAGGTGCTGAGGTGCATTTTACCAAGGACATGGCGTGAACATTGGTCAGAGACAAGTTTCTATCTGGCCATGCTAGCAAATAGAGATTTATCGGCCTATTTAGTTGTCAGTTTCAGCATCATGGCTGTGAAGTGTCGCATGCAAGAGCAGATGCAGAATTTCGTATTGTACAAACTAGAGTCACATTGGCAAATAAGCACCACACCATAGTGGTTGGACATGGCACACCTTTTCTCAATTTTCACTACAAGCATACCGAACCTACTTCTTCTCTGTTAAGAATAAAGAAGGCTCCGAAATGCTGGGGTATCAACATGTTCAGAGATCATTTGGAAGAAGTTGTCTGTTAGAATCTACTATTTGCACACACAAGATCAGGACGTGACAATGCATCCAGCCTTTTTTGTGTTGGTAAAAGTGACAATCTACTATTTGCAACTCACAATATTAGGATGTGATACTACATCCAGGCTTTTTGATGATGGAAAACCCGTGACTTGTAGAAAACTTTATCAAGAGTTAACTTCCATCCACAATCAAAGGTAATCAAGCTCCCAAGTACTCGTAGAACTCACATGGTAACTGCAAAAGAAATATATAGGTGTACATTGCTGAGAGTGAGTTATGACTTTCCTCTCTCTCGGGATCGTTGTTGGTGCGGAAAATTATGAGAGTCTGCACTTTTCTTCACCAACAACGAAACGAGTGAGAAAATCGTTACTCACTCTGCATCCATGAAAGGTTGTGTTTAAGCTATGTTTAATAAGGTATTGTGCCCAAACAAATATGCCCAAGCCTACCTTTAACACCACCCTGGTGTGCTGTGTTTATTTACGCTTTTCCTATTCCACCTCACGTGTGAAACAAAGAAACAATCTTGGCTCGTGCGCATCTGATCTTATCTATATGTCAATGCACTATGTCAGTGATGCAGCAATATCACAATTTAGTTCCAGCAATGTTTAAGTCATGTTCTCTACAGTGAGTTACTGTTTTTGCATTTCGCTTTGGAAACTGATAGGTCACCCGAAAACATAAAATGAAATACACTTATCTTTTCCTTATGGCGGCAAACCAGGTGAACTGTAAAGCAGTTTATGGATTCAATTTTTCCACCTGAAAGTTTTCGTTAAGTTCCACTATTGTCCAGCCAAACAATTTAACACACACGTCAGGAGCTGCCAAATATCGCAGGTTGCATGTCTACTATCAAGTGCAGCAATTGACTACGACAGTTATATCTGCTGTCGAATTTGGGGTGGGCACTGTGTGATAGCGAAATGATACCTAGCTATCAGGACTTGAAGCCACTGCCTACATACCTACTTGACGGCATACAGTGCAAGAGTGGCTGCATTACACAGCACTGTCACTGTAAAAAATACACCTGAATGCGCTCCAGCAACTGTGGAATACAATGGCATTCACTGAAATGTATCTATGGCTGATGCACAGATTTATACTGGTGATGATAAACTATTTTCGTCTCACACAACATGATTCACTATGTGTGTAAACAGGTTTATGTGCTGTCTTGGACTCTTTAAGCCATCATAAATTTCACCTTAGTAGCTTGTGATCGAGCATATCTATTAATCTGTAAGATTACTGACACATTCTGTTATGGGTGTTGCTTATCATCTAATTCCTGATCATGGACATGCTGCAGTTTAATGATGAGCATGGATCCCACAGAAGTGGACACTTTCACTATGTACCATGTATGATTTTTGAAATTTGTCCGTGCAATAAAATGTTTCTTGATACATCTCTACCGATAGGTCGATATTGCTAGCTGAGTAGAAATTAACAAAGATGTGATATGATATCCTGACTCCACATCATTTGGTCCAGTAAAATATATTTAAAATGTGTACAATTATGGTACACTAAATTTTAATATGTTCTGAAGCTTCGATTTCTCATGACTTGTAGAATATTAATCTACTATGAATGGGTGTCAGTCTCCTATGAATGCGTGATTTAATCCTACTGTTGCAACTTGTAATGGTGTACCGCCAGATTGACTGCTTGGTATCGAAATTATGAAAGTTTGGAGTAGCATGACTTTAGTTCTAACACTGTAATTTGAACAAAATTTGCATTACTGTCCTTGCATTCTCGGAATTTTATTTGGCTGCTTTTGGATATAAAAGTTCAGTAACTCTATTCTAATGAGATATGCCTGGACACTATTTGACGTCAGAGGATTACAAAAAATGCTTGAAACAGTCACTAAACGACTCTTTCGGTGGTCAGTTTTAAAGATTGAAAAGGTGAAATCCAAAAGCTGGTTGGATTTTATGAATATAAAACCTTTAGTGACAAAAAAGTTTTTCTACATGATTTTGCACTGCTGGGTTAATGCAAATTCGTAATTATATCCTGACTGCTGCAGAAGGTTGAGTTGCACTTATTTGAAGTATGCGACTAAAGTACGGATATAACTATGGGTATCTACTGATATTGTTATCCTTCTGTCTATACATACTAACCTTCATAAGAATGTTGTCAGTTTTTACTTATTGACCCTTTGGCCTGAATATGAACTGGCGTGCAACAAATTTACTTTGGAGTCAGGCAATGTGAAGCATGATTATTTTGAAAATGTTTTAACCGAGGAACGTAATAAACCACGTAAATTATTGATATCCTTGAGAGTAAGAAGTAATGATGTGCTATTCCTATGAAATTTTCAGTTGACGATTTAGACAATGTTTGTTAACATTTGTTCCAAAGCATCCACTAAACATGCTTCAAACGAAACCACGCTGTGGAAAGCTCCACAAAGTGTTCACATATTAATTTTCGTCAATATGTAAGCTAACTGTGTTATGAGGTATCATGATTTTGTGTGCATCCACTGTGTCATCTGAAAGGAAAATGGCACATGTAACTTCTGTGCCTGAAGGTTCGGGTGAGTAGCATGGGCTGTCTAATTGGACATCGCTTTCAACTGTTTGTCATGTTGCCATTCATCTTTTTTTATTTTATAAAGGTCAGAGGCATCTAACTGAATCTGGTGAAGGCAATTAGTTAATCTTTAGAAACACGTCGCCATATCCGTACAGTCTTTGCTGCGTTCAAGGCTATGAATGCCCTAGTACCCAATTAGGCCTATGTGTGTTACCGAGTAATACCTTTATCTGACGTAGATTTTTATAATACCGCAAAAGCCTTTTCTTCTTCAGATACTGTTGAATCGTTAGAATGTCACGCTGATATTATCTGGAACAAAATACCTCATCATGTCTCTGATCACTGAAAAGTTTTAATAATATTTTTATGTTAAACCACAAAAAATTAGCTTTTCCAACGGTTGTGCTAGGCAACGGGATGTTTACATAAGCTGTATTATAGCTATGAGAGTTCACGTACGTGTATCTGTCGTTAACAGTTAATACTAGTCTGGAAAGAAATTTGAATAGTTTGAATTGTGTTTTCTATATTGTGGGCTTGGTAGGCAACCGTTGATACATGTAAATAATATCATTTTAGTGACCTCTTTGGCTCATTAACACCATCATAAAATGTCTTTTTGTGGGTCCAAGATTTTTTACAAAAACAAATACATGCAAATACAAACGCGAGTTTTATAATTTTTTTATGCACATAAATTACGAAAATATCTTATAACAGTCAAGATGATGTGGCGATTCATGGCCATAGTTTTGACAAAAATAGTTTCATCCTGAATAAATTTTGTGCACAACTGTTTATCATTTATGATGATGATGATGATGATGATGATGATGATGATGATGATGATGATGATGATGATGATTAGTAATGGTGGTGGTAGTAGTAGTAGGAGGAGGAGGAGGAGGAGTATTTGCTTTGCGTGTGTTTGGTGTTTTTGTCTTTTTTGGCAATAAGCCTATAAGCGCATCTAAAGACACTTTTTATATCAGTATGGGTGACAAGGTAGTCCTTTCCTTGTCTCAGGTTTTCCTTGGGAGGGGGGGCACTCCCCTCCTGGATCCACGCCTGAACGCTTAGAACTGTTAGGGCTCTCTTTTATATTTTACCCATTTATGGCATTTCGGCCTTTATTGGCATATTTGCTGGAGCGAACCATTGAGCGCATTTTAAACATCTATACGTGGTTCAGTTTATATATGTGATATGGCCTATTTAGTAACACTAAGCTTCATTGTTTAAACACATTTTTCTCATGAACATTTGGTTTAGAGCTCTGCTGACCTGAGGTCACAGATCCATAATGCTCTGCAGTGTTTGTACTGATCATTCAATTGCCCCAGGGACACGCTGACACCAGATCCTCAACGCTTTGCATTTTGAGCTGGCCCATGTCAGTGTGTCTAGAAGATGACGGTAAGCCAATGTGAACACAGTGAAAGTATTCACCATATATGTGAAATCCAGCTATAAGGCTTTATTTTTCAAAATGTCCAAATGCATCTTAAATGCCGGGGTATTTTTTAATGTTGGATTTTTGGATGTGGTAAAAGGTGTTGCATTTACACTGGTATTCCTTAACTAAACATGTCTGAAATATTCTCTTATACTGGGGGTTTGGTCCATATATATTGCAATTTGCAGTGAATAAATATTTCATTTTACAAGAGTATCTCAGAAAAATAAAAAATCTGTCCCAGTCTGACCCAAAATATTCCTAACTTGAATGTGAAAGTTTTGTGCCCACTTAAAATATTTACCGCTACAAATTTAACATTTTATACGGTAATTAGATTCAGTTTATACTTTTTACAGCTTCATTAAAACCTCTTAATATGGATTTTGATGGTTCCTTAAACTACAAACGTAACATAAAATGGTTTTTCAAACATAAATTTATATATATATATATATATATATATATATATATATATATATATATATATATATATATATATATATATATATATATATATAATATATACATGTATATATTATATATATATATATATATATATATATATATATATATATATATATATATATATATATATATATATATATATATACATGTATATGAATATGCTTATGCATTTATGTATGTAAAATCCTTATTATTGCATATCATATGCGTTGGTCTCATACAGTCTAAGTTTTTTCAATGTTTTGCAATGATTTGTGTCATCAGCACTGTATCGCCAGATGGGTTGATGGAAGCCCTGTGACTTTAACAAGTTGGATTCAACTTCACCATGGTGGTCATTTGCTGTCTTTGAGTCGATTAACCACAACTGACAAGAAAAACCTATTTTTACCTCCAGAGTACACAGTGCCAATAAAACAACCAAACTGGCATCAGGACTTCAGGTGTACAGCCAGTATTTACATTGAAACTGTACAATTTCAAACTTGGGCTACTGTACCTTGCTATAAACCTTTCGAACGAGCTACAGCCCTCTGTGAGTTTGTAGACGAGTATTCCATATCACCTGTCTTCTTTCTTAAGTGTCAACACGACTGTCCACCACACTGGTTCCACACTAAAGATAAATGTGTTCTGCCCCATTATTCCAAAACAGAAAGCAAAGATTGCATATCTGCGAATATCACATGTTCCAAATATAATGGTGCTATAATTTCCATGAAAATTACTGGTGAAGTTTCAAGCCAAACGATATGGTTGGATGGTTTCCCTTCTGATCGACTATCACGTTTACTTAGTTTTGCTAAGCCAATCTACAACATTTTACCTCTTTTAGACATGCTCTTTTTAACTGCAAGGGAGCCATCTTTTTTGTCCTCAATGACAGACAATGAACAATTTTCATGCGCTTCTGTTCAGTTAAGGCTTTTAGCAAGATATGAATTTCAAGATCAGATCGTATATTTTATTGACAACATTCTTCAGGACATGGGATTCCCCGAGTTAATCGGACATATTGCTTTTTCATTAAACAAAAGCACGTATGAACACCACCATAAACAAAAGAAAGATTTGACAATCTGTGAAAGAGGAATTGTGGAGCCAAGTTGGGCCTGTAGACCTGGAGAATACATGTGTTTAAATCGCCAGTGTATCCTAGATCTGTATGTCTGTGATGGATCCGTTGCCTGCAGTGAGGGCGAAGATGAGCGTGAGTGTACTGGATTATGTACTGAAGACAAACAACCCCTCCGTGTTGGCTCAAATAGGTCATCCTGCCTTTTACACTGTCATTCTAGCTACTGTTCTTGCGGTCTTTTGTATTACCAATGCAAAAGAGGCGGTTGCATACCAGCATCAAAAATATGCGACTCTGTGGTAGACTGTGGCGATCAAACCGATGAAATGGCCTGCGCTAGTTCATACAGTTTCCTTAACTTGCATTCTCTGCATGAGAAACGGGGGTATACTGCAACACATTGGCATGAAGCATCCGTTTGTGATGACCAGAACTGGCTGCCTTGTAAACAAGCAGGAAAGAAAAGCTGTTATCATTTATTGGCCACCTGCCTGTACGACTTACACAATGACGGGGAGCTACAAGGATGTCCGAATGGTCAGCATCTGTCTGTTTGTAAAAGGTTTAAATGCTCAAGAAAATTCAAATGTCCAAATGCATATTGTATCCCATTCATAATGGTATGCAATGGGCGCCAAGATTGCCCAGCAGGAATGGAAGAACTTAATTGTACCAATTTAAAATGCGAGTTTCTGTTTCGATGCAAAGGAGAAAGACCTTGCCTGCATCCTGATGACCGTTGTGATGGGCGCGTTCAATGTCATAATTCAAATGACGATGAAGCCTTATGTGATAGGAACGCATGCTTTTTAAATTGTGTCTGTCGAGGCTATGCTTATCAGTGTATTGATCAAAATTTGACTTCCTTACCCTTATTCTCCAGCTATGCGCGAGTAATAATTTTCAGAGGGAATACATTCCAAAACTGGCACAAAGGTTTAATAAAATTTGCCTTTGTACGTAAACTTGACATATCAAGAAATGAAATAAAAGTTTTGCCTTCACAAGGATTTGTACACTTTTCTGCAACAAAGAATATGAATTTAAGTGTAAATCTCCTCACTATGATTGTAACATATACATTCGAAGGCATGCATTTCTTGGAGGAAATTTTGCTTCATGGAAACCCCATAAGATCGATTCATCCCTTGTCATTTTCTAAGTGTCATGCACTGCAACGACTAAATCTGATTGGATTGGGAATTCACATGCTACATGGTGGTGCTTTTGACAATCTTCAAAGTCTTGATATTTTGAATGTTTCGAACAATTGCATAAGGATTTTAGATCAAACTGTGTTTGCAGGAATTGGACAATTGAAAATCCTGGATATGTCAGGCAACAACATTTGTAATATGGACCTAGGCATATTTAATAATCTTTTAAATTTACAAACTGCCATCACTGATGACTACAGAAAATGTTGCACCAAGCCTACTACTAGCTTAACAATCTGTTTGCCAGTCCCAGATACATTTGCTTGTCTTCCCTAATTAGGATACACAGCACACCGCATAGCCATATGGTGCTCATGTTATCTGTCAGTTTTATTTAATATGGTATCTTTTTTTCACAATTGTCACAGGGCTTACAATGTAAAATCGTTACTAAATTTATTATTAGCATTTGCAGATCATTGCATGGGAATTTATATTTTGATTGTTGCAGTAGCAGATACTAGTTATAAAGATGAATTTGTTAACTACATCCCAACTTGGCATAAAAGCATCTGGTGTCAAGTGGCCAGCATACTCTTCTTTTTCTCTCATATATATTCAATTTGTATTTTGTTCCTTATGAACGTGCATCACTTCATGATTGTAAATTTAGTTTTCAAAGTAAAGCTTGCAAATAAAAAAAAATTTTTAGTGACAACAGTACTAACTGCACTATTTTTATTTGTTGGTGGTTTATTCATGTCCTTTAGTTTAAATCAGAAGTGCATACAGGAAGATTCTGGAACCATGCAAGGTCTCTGTATACCAACAATGTTTGTATCACATCAGCTCCTGTGGAGATGTGTACGTACCAGTTATGCAATCCTTGTTTTGGTACTTTGTACTTGTATTTTTATAAACCAACTACTGATATACAGAACAGTACATCTGTCACGAAAGCAGAGTGGACGCACAAATGTTAGTTATGCTTTGCATATACGTTTAAGTTTAGTTTGTATGGAAAGCTTGTTTTTCACAGGTTTTACTTTGATGATGTTAATAGGCCAAAATAGAGAACTTATGTCCGTGAGGTATCAAGAACTTATCATCGTTATGATACTGCCAGTCCCATCCATTGTCAACCCTTTAATTCATTCTTCTGTTTCTTTTTTTGCTTTATGGAATAGATTGCTAACCTTTAGTAAAAGTGTACAAAGCAAGTACTGTTAAGATATAAACGTTGCATTTCCAAGATACCCTACCAATTGTACTGCAAAGCAACCCCTTAATGTTGGGTTCGGCCTACATTACTAATGTGACTCTTGTTGAGTGGTGTTATGGTTGCAGATGGTCAAACTTCCACCTTTTTGTGCGCCTTTCTAGTTTCAGAATACGCATATCTAAATTTATTTTTGAGCAGAATCAACATTTTTTAATACTATAAAAGAACTCAGCTCTCTTACATGCTGAACACTTGAAATCGATTTAACCCTTTTATAAGATGTGGTTGTAACTGCATTTAATCCCATGTTAAAGGGAAAATATTGAGCCACACATGTTTTTCCAGCAACCAATGGAAGCTGGTCTAATAGTGAGGCAATGTAACGTAACCTTGGCCCAATATTTGGCCAACCCGGCCAGGCAAGCAACGGAGGTTAGATTGGTCCAATATTAGGCCAACCTCAATTACTAGCTGCGCCAAGAGTAACAAAAACCATATTAAAGACACGCATTATGAACAGCTCGAATTTATTAAAACAGAACATTATAGCACAAAGTGTTCGGCAAATTAAGATCTTTATTTCAAAGTAACCCCTTTATCTCATTGGTCATGCAGTTTCAAACAGAAAAAGTTTTAAGGGTTTTTGTTAAACATGCACACTAAGAGATTCACCCAAGGTCCCTTCTCAAATATTTTAAAGTGGGTCTATCCAATGATTTTGTTAAAAAAAAACTTTATAAATATGCAAATACACTGTTGTCTTTATATTAACCCTGGTAATAGAACCTTTTGCAGATCATTATAATAATTAAGAAATTTGTTTAAATAATTTAAAATAAAGGTGTCGCGAATTTTGATAAAGTATGAATAGAGCTAGTTCGCAACCAAGCTTTGTGCTTTGGCGAAACTTACCAAAAGAAAAACGCTTTAAAAGTAAAAGTTGATAATGCTAAACTTTCTGAATTTCTATCAACGAAGAAGAGACAACAGGGCACTTGTCCTGCTTTGGAGGCAAAGAGAAAAGGTAAAAAATAGCAAAAAAAAAAACAAAGATCCAAGATTGCAAAACATCAATATTTATCTTCCAATACTCTTATGGAGAAGTAAATTTCATTCCAGTCCTAAGACAGGAACATACCCATAAAATACAACTGGTGGTTTTAAATAGGTCCTATCGACCTTTGAAACAGATTCTTCATTAATGATAGACTTAGGTATTTCCCAGAAAATATGGGCCTGACCATTTACAACCCAAATTTTATCACTTGTGATAAAGATAAAAGGATATAAGGAAGGCCAGGTACTAGTTGTTTTCCTGATTTTTCAGTCACCGGACCTGACAGCAAAAGAAGAAAGTAGGCTACATGCATTTCGTGATATTTATGTATCAGGAACGTTATAGAAGCGCTCTACCTCTATTATAGCCGTTTATCACAGAATTCAGTCCACAACACAACATAGCCAATGAAGTAATTATCAAATTGATTGAAGAAAAAAAATCACCCACATTCACAAATTTCAACCTAACAATGAGAGCAAAGTTAAAAATAGGAAAGCATTACAGTTCAAACAGTGTTTTCATTAAAACATAAAATTTATAAAGCCTACACAATGCCAAATATGTTTATTTGCACTGGGTGTACATGAAATTTGAATTTTTCTGATACATGGCCCAAGGCTTATCTACTGAGTTTCTAAAGTTCAAAGCACACATACAGACCATAGGCTGATGCAGGACTAATCAAATTAAGGCTACAGGTCCGAGATAGATGTTCTAATGCATAGATCTATGTCATATGTTGGGTGAATAAAAGTCAAAAACTATTTAGTGTTGGCCTTAATGTCAAAACATACACGTGGATTATGATTAATACGAACATAAGACTTTCAATACCGAGCCCATATGAGTGCCCGTAGTATAGTATGTTTCAAAATACCTAAATTTGTGCCTAGGCTTAGTTACAGACATATGCCCACATTGTGCACTAATGCTGCTGACAATAACAGCCCGATTTATTCTGAATGTCCTGATTGTTGCCAACAATGTTGTGAAAATTGGAGCAAACAGAGGCACTTCAATACAAAGCATTAAATGATGAGTCGTACCGATGCATATATATATATATATATATATATAGATATATATATATATATATATATATATATATATATATATATATATATATATATATATATATAGCCCCTGTGAACTTGCAAATGAGGTCAAGGTCACCAAATGTAATCAATTGAAGCAATAGTGTCTAGAAAGAAGGATGGAGAGACATCCTAAGAACATAATGGACCCCATGGGGTACATCTTTAAAACCTCAGTCCATGGTTTTATAAAATAACACATCTTAATGTGCATACATTTAAACAATTCATTGAAAAAGGTCTGTGTCTCATCTTTTGCACTATTATGTGGGGTGAAGACACGCCTTCCTGTTTGGACATACACCACTTACTAGATGATTGATTGCTAATTGAATTTTCCTTCTTATAGCTACCTGTACATACCTTTACAGCACGGGAGTGATGTTATTGCGGAAGGGGAACCACTGGTGAATTCAGTGTTTCAGTGAAATGCCTGAAGTACACATCTTCTGATACCAGTAATTTAGAACACTCTCTGAAGCGTGTCATAATTTGCACAGATTTAATGTGTATTCCCTTCCGAAATGGTAAACCTGTATGTTACTGTAAATACCTGCTGCGAAAAAAAATACTGGGACTGTAGATGCAGTCTAGAACTAGAAAAGAAGATTTTCTTCAAAGCAAATATGTCTGTGTCCGTTATAAAGTTGTAAATGTGGCTGGATGAAAATTTCAAAATTCAAAGACCTTGAACTTTAGAGGTCACATGTAAATTACGAAAATGTGCAGTGTTGCAATATCTCTAATTTGGATAACATGACTGAATTTGGAAGAAAATTGACCAATTTATGGCAAGATGGAAATATCAAATTTTCAAATAACCTTGACTTTTGACACATGTAAATTACAAAGAGTGCAATGTACAATTTGGGCCGAGCATGATCAAAATCGGTAACGATTAACCGACTTATGGCTAGAGGAACAACTTTAAATGGCAAATGACATTGACTTTTGACCTTTAGACGTCACATGTAAAAAACAAAAATGTGCAGGGTTCCAAAACCTACAATTAGAGTCCAACATGAATGAAATTGGATAAAAATTGACCAAGTGATGGCTAGATGAAACTTTCAAAGGTCAAATGACCTTCACCTTTGACCTTTGAGGGTCACGTGTACATTGTACCACATTGGACCCAAACTGTACCTCTGTGGGATTTGTACCATATTATTTGGCACCTGTCACAGGACTTGGACCTGTGGGGTAGTACCAGTGGATAATCTCACCAGGGATTAGGATTTACATAAGACTTTTTGACTGTTGCAATACCAGTGGCGATAAGTGTACCTACTTTGTATATATTATGATTGTTAATATATTGTTATTGTTTAAGTTATATCATTGTTGTCATTCTCTGTTGATTTGTGATAATATTCGAAAGGTGGGCATCGTAACAAATTGGCACACACTGAATGGACCCAGTGACCTGTCCAAATGAAAACAAACAGCCATACACATTTTCATGACAATATATATGTATAAATATATATATTGCATTGGTCCATATTCTTCAAGAAATAAATACTTTCCTATTTTCAAATACTTTGTATACGGAGATTTCAGATTTCAAAATCAAAATTGGTCCTTTCCACTAAACCAGGTAAAAAGTGTGCTCTTTCCTATTAGTACTTTTCCCATACCCTCACAAAATATACATCCAGATATGTTTGATGGTCTCTCTGGGGCTAGTATACACCATTTAACTTTAGCTGACCTATCATTTAACCAAAGTTACCGACTGAATCTCTAATGTTGGCAACAATTAGTTTTTTCCTCTGTTTGTACAAAACAGTTGGAACCTGGTAACACGTATGGGAAATCTACCTTGGGTGAGTCGCTACCAACTTTGTTCAAATCACAAATCAGCCTGATTGTTGATATGTTATGAAATTTTTGCTTTGTTTTTTTTTTTTTTTTTTTTTTTTTTTTTTTTTTTTTGCTTTTTGGGGTGGTTTTTTTTGTTTTTGTTTTTGTTTTTATTCTTTCTTTTGTTTGTTTGTTTGTTTTGTTTTTTCTGTTTGTTTTTTTTCTTTCTTTTGTTTGTTTGTTTGTTTGTTTGTTTGTTTATTTGGGGTATTTGTATTTTGGGTTTTTATTGGTTTTGCTGATATAATCTTCAAGGAATTCTTTCTGAAATCAATTCGGTTGCTTTGAAATTGCAGAAAGATTCTTAATTTGACCCATAGATCTTCATTTGTTCAAGATATGGACCTGCAACATTTTCATTTTTTTTACGGATACGTGTCTTATTTGGACATTTTAAGTTCTTCCTTGAAGCATTGCTCAGATTGTATTCTGAAATTCGGTGGCTGTATATTAGATGTTGATGCTGTGTATCCCTGTATTTTCAATTAATTTTTCAGTTCAGGTACTTCTTGGGCAATAGATGCATTCCTATTGATTGCTATTAAGTCCTTTGAATTGCAATGGTGATTCACACTTTTGACTTCTTCTCCAAACTTGTCAGCCAGATTCGTATCAAACTTGTAAAGGTTATATCTTGGGTGCGTCTTTCAATAATTTCTTTTAGGGGGATGGGAGGGGCAAACAGTAAAATACCTTCAATGAAAACGCAAAGCTAGTTGCTTTCCAAATGCATAGGAACACTTCAGGGAACCCTTTAGACCAGATTGAGATTAGTATGCGTTAAATGCGAAGGTAAGCTGAGGGCAGGCTATTCACACAGCCGTCTTGTGTTTTCGTTTTGCAAAACAAAGTTGTACAAATCATACTCCAATTACTGTGTAATTGCCTTTGAATACTCCTGGATTAACCTACACCCTATTTAGAACAAGAGGTGGTACTACACATTTAATTTGTTCATTTGTAATCTATCTTGTGTTGTAAGTTTTAAGTCTCCTGAAATATTGCGTCTGTTAACCCCGAGTTGGCTAGGTGATTGAATATGCAATGGCAAGGCAACACTGCAGTTGACTTTCAACCAAATTTCTTCAAGTGGTCAAGATTCAAATGATGATTAATATAAATATTGCTCAGCCTTTTGTGAGATTTAAACCCTTGACCTTTGGCACTGTCGCCTAGCCAAATGTAAATTCCAACTACTTTACCTCTGAGCTATTGGAACGCCACCAACCCCCACCTTCCTGGAAAAAAGGTTGCCCATGGTGATGTTTTAGTAGGCGTGGTTTCTACGTTGACTCAGCACGACATTTCCATAAAGGGTTTTCGCTGTTTGCGTACATTTTTCAGGCCGTCACTTTGGCGAAAGTTTTTATACTCTGAACAAGTTCGACAACTTGTTTTGACGTAACACAGACATACAGATGGCAGTGATTTATTTCCATGTTCACATGTATAATTAAATTAATTGAGTTTTGGGAATAATAGCGGAGTAACCTTTTAGATAGAACATTTTAAATTAGCACTATGATGGTCTTCAAAAAGAGCTTTATTTAGATTGCCTTTTTTGAAACCTTGCAAATTTCCTTTCAGATGGTATCTCGAGACGTATTTATTCTCTAACTTAGACAGTTCTCATCAGTATGGACCCTTACAACTAAGTTAAAAGCACACATGTGTGATCTGCACTTAATTATTAATGGTTACTGGGCTCTTTTAATTGTTGGGGGATCCCTCCAGAAGTACTGGAACCAGGATTGCGATATTTGTTCATGGTTGTTATAGGAACATTAATGTACTCCCATGTAAATGTAGTTTTCCACATGATCATAGTGCAGACGCACCTCAAAATATTTGAGAATGCACCTTTTTCATGGGAATGTTACACACAACAAACAGATTTTTCCTATAATGTTTGCCTTGCGTTTCTAGTTTCATGATAGGAAAATTGCTCCTTTTTAAGGGTTTGCATTTCATACCCTTGCTTTCTCACTGCTTACACGGTCAGCCTCCAAGGTATGTACTTTCTAAGGATACATGCTCTAAAACCAAGCCCTATGCATACTTTTCAGAAAATAAAATGAAACTACAAGAAATATGAAACTACATGTTTCTTTGGCTATTGTCATTGACGTACATATTAAACGTTAACACAAACATTTTTAGCAGCAGTTTGTAAAATGGTTTTGTCCTTTGTTCATATGACTGGTACCAAGATGCCCATTCTCTGGACCTCCAATGCCATGTCCTGAATATTTCTTTGGAATTTATTTAAGAAGGCAACACACGGGTGCTATGACTACAATGCAGCAGCCTCTGGGTAAGAAAGGCTTCCGTCACCTCAAATGACGGGTGTTGATAAGGAAGAAAATTTGCAGAGTTTTGTATTTAGATTTTAGAGATAGTGAGAGGAACGAACATGGAGAATAAAGAACTTCACTTACAGATTTCAGGAATTGATGACAGGAAAGTGTTGTTTGACATTTGACTTTTACTAACAGTAGTGTTTATATTCAGGCTGCAGCATGTCTATTTTAGTATATGCAGAATGGCTTTTTGCCTCCTAAGCATCCCCCAGACTCGCTATTGCTTTCTTATGTGGGCACTCGTCGGGGTCTCCCATTTATCGGAGGGTCAGGCTGCCGACTGTGCGATCGTGCACACAGATATGATTGGTAAAGCAATGCAGATGCACAATAGCATACTGGGAAGTGACGCTAATTGCGCAACAGTTGCGTCCAAGCAATTACAGGTTAAGGAGAAGGCGAGGCATGGCTTGACCGCGGTCAGTTGTGTATTCATGGTTCACACAGTAACGGTAAATCTTTTGAATTGCGTAACCTAATTGAAGAAGCTGTAGGACAAATACTACTGTAACTTTCACGATTTTCGGCGTCTTTTTTTCTGTCCACATGTCAAACATGAAGTCTGTGATTCTGCCAAAACGCATGCTTTTTTCAGGGTTGACATGGAGCCGGCCACAGACGATGGTCTTTCCTTGTCCGGCCTCATTGCGAAATGATACAAAACCAGCTCATCCTTGCCACCAAGTCGTGTATTGACATATACTTGGAGTAGAAAACGTTGAAGTTAATCCTTTCACTCGTGCGATACCGATTCCCAATTGAGCAACTGTTGATAAACATCAGTCCCATGGGGGCTGCCATGCTTCGTCGCATCACACTACCAGAAGTGCGACCTGATTGGTCAGCGCGTAGCTCATTAATAATTCGTCGTCTTGACCGACTGGCGAACAGGGCTGAGTCAATTGGCCGAGAGGCCCTGACCACGTTATCGTGTTGATCAAGTTAATTAGTACAATTGCGTAACTGAATTAAAATACTGCTGGCGGATGGCAGACCGCAACGAGCGCCCACATAAGAAAGCAATAGCGAGTCTGGGGGATGCTTAGGAAGCAAAATGGCTTTTTAAATGTCGTTAATAAATATCATTCTTTTGCACGAATAAAGTACAATCTCCAATTATGATTTCCTGCATCAAAACTTTGTTTTAAGACCTATTTCTAGTGCTGCATTTGTTTAGCCAGAATTGAAGTTTATCCCCTATGAAGGCAACTACTTATACCTTTTTTTTGGGAAGTTTCATGTGTGGTCGTAATAGTGAGATTCCACAAAGATCTCGGTTGACTGTGCAACTTTACAGGGGGAGTAAATATATAACGGCAAATCACAACCAAGACACGACATGGAGTCCCATTGTTTGTGGTCAACATGCATTTTAAAGACTGCTAATGCTTTTAATAATCTTGAATATTCCTTTCACATTTTACTCTGAAAAACCTGCATTATTCTCTGATTAGGCAACTGAAGCCATTGACTGAGAAAGCCTTTTTTTGGCGTGATTTAATGGATTAGAATGTTTCATAATACTTCCTCTCCCCCCAACCCCCACCCCCATTCCCTTGTCTTATCTCGGAATGTATAGCATAAACCATGAAAACAGGAAAACTACCACAAAATTATCTTCTTCATGGACACCATAGTTTTATGCGAACATGTGGTTATATGATGGGAATATATATAATATATTATCAAAGGCAATATGCATTTCATCGGCCCCCTATGCCACGTCTTGAGCATTTTTCAAACATTAATTGGCCAAAAATCATCAGACAGAGGTGGAGCTTGTGGGTAAAAACGATTTTATCATAGGGATTAAAGATTCAAAATATTACATAAAGTTTACCTGTGACCTACATTATGTCTCATATCAATAAATGAACATTGAGGACGGCTATTGGAAAATCCAGTAAACATGTACTTTTGGAGGTTGTGCTCGAAACAAACTTTGTCTTATTTGACGTATTTATTGTTATGATGGCATTTAATGTCAATGAATATCAAGGCTTTTAAATAACGTCAATGAACATTTAAATTTGTGTTATTACTTTTGTTAAATAATTCTTTAGTTTTAAACTGGTTAGCACCGTTTCATTGTCTTTTCTTTCCTGGGAAACTTAATTAGTCATTATGGTAACTTATTTCTGAATAAAAACTATATTGTACTATGTCCCTGCTAAACAAAAAACAGTATCCAACATTTGTAATTCCAAAATATTGTACGATATGGATAGGCTTGATTTAGGCTGAATTCTCTAAGATACAAGTGCTAATTCATATAAGTCCTTGAATTAACATAGCATATATATTTTATATTTGTTCTAAAGAGATCACGTTTGATATTACCTACCAGGAAGCTTATACTGCATTTTGCAAGAACATTCGTTGTTACCTCGGCTAGTAAAAGTTATTATAACTCCTTGGTTGATTGAATTGAAAAGGCCATTGACGAAGGACAATATCTTTTGTTCTCGGTGAATTTAATATTAATTATTCTGTATACGATAGTAACAATACGCATCCAATTAGATTACTGGAAAGTGCGTTTGATGTGGCCCAGCTCATCCATGATTCCATACGTGTCACTTTTAAATCTTCTACCGCGATTGATCTCATTCTATCGAACAGTCCTGATAAGCACACATTGTCGCCAGTGCTTTAGTATCCCTTGAGTAACCATTATCTATTTTATACTATTATCTTAATGAAAACATCCAAAGAAAAAAACAAAGGTAAAACTGACCCGGAACTACTCCACTTTCTATGCAGATATTTTTATTGCCAGTTTACACAATACGTTGGCATTTTATTAAGCTCTTAAATCAATAGATGTTGAGGTAGCTTGATCAGCATGGAGACACACATTCAGTGCTGTGTGTCAAGTACATGCACCTCTTAGGAATATTCGCCCAAGGGATTGCATGAATCCCTGGTTAACTGCCGATTTTCTCAAAAGAATACATCACAGGGAATTTATCCATGAAAAAGCTATTTTATACAATGATTTAGATTTTTGGACAGAATACATTAAAAAAACAAAGCAAAAATTTAACTATGATTTACTTACAAAAGCAAGTAACCAAAGAGAGATATGGAAATGTTTGAAACACTTGACTCCATCAAAGAATCGGGAAAATTTTATACCTCAAAATTTGATGGCGTATGACTTTCATAAATATTTCATCAATATTGGAGCTGTACTGTCTTCCAAATTTGAAGCGGACACTCTACTTTCCAGCGTTACGGAGTTTATTGTTCACAGCCACACGTGTTTACACCACTTACCTGCGAATATATTCGCCCACAATTACGATTACCACCGGTGAGAAGATACCTGGATGTGCTTCAGATGGACAGTAAACTTTTATACTTGGCCTCAGATGTAATCTCTCCTACCTTAACATGCATATCTAATTTGTCCTTAGTGACTAGTGTAGTTCCTGTGGACTGAAAAGTCGTGTGGGTTACACTTATTTATAACAATAAAGGATCCCACAAGGTTTATTCTTCAATCGTCCTATCTCTGTATTAAAACATATAAGTAGGATTTTGGACAAATGCGTTCAATCCGGTTATGTACAATTCTTAACTGAAAACAATTTAATCACAACTGATCAATCCGCCTTTCTAAAATAACATTCCACACAAACGGTTCTCCATGCAATGGTTGATAAATGGCTAAATTCTATTGATAAAGGCACTCCCACTGTAGCTGCGTTTTCAGACCTACATAATTGCTTTGATACTACTGATCTTACCATACTTACCATAAATTAAGCTATGGTATGTCAAATATTGAACATGCGTGGTTTGAGTCATATCCAAGCAATTGCTCTCAAGCCGTCGGCTGCAAAGTTCAACTTTCTCAAGTACAAAATGTAAAGCTCGGTGTGACTCAAGGTTCGTCTCTCGGATCTACCCTTTTCTTAAGCTATATAAATGATTTCCTTTCAACATTGAAATATTGTAAATGTCGCTTGTATGCCGACAATGCAACTATTTATTGTTCTAAGCAGTCTGTTAAAGGGGCAAAGGTGCACTTTCAGTCAGATCTGGCAGATGCATCTGACTGGCTCCCGGAAAACAAACTAACCTTAAACATTCCAAAGTCTGGTGTAAAGGCTATTGGGCATTGCAAACACATTGGTGATGACCAGACTATAGTGACTGTTACGAACGAAAATTTGTCTGCTGAAACTACTATAAAACTTTTAGGCGTTGTTGTTGACTCAAATCTCACCTTGTGTACCCACATAAATCACGTTGTTTCCAAAGTGAGTCCAAAAATAGGATTGTCCAGCCGACTTAGATTCTCCCTCCCTTCAAATTTATTGAACGTGGTCTATCACAGTATCATATTGCCGTAATTTGACTATTGTGACACGGTTTGGGGAAATTGCTGTCAAAATTATGAGAATGTGTTGCAACGACTGCAATATCGTATTGTCAGTGGCAACCTTGATTATACAGTTAGCACTACGGTTCTAATAAGGCAACTGAGATGGCAACATTTGGAAACACGACAAAATTGTCATTAAGCATTTTTGACTTATAAATGTCTAAATTCGCAAGCTTCAGAGTATTTGGCAAATAAATTTAATTACGGCCGTGAAATTCTTGAGCGAAGTACCAGGAGTTGTTCCGATAAAAAATTGTATATACCCCACCCCGCACTGAACAGTTCAAGTAGTCTTTATCGTATTGTGGTACCAAGTCTTGGAAGATGCTGCCAACTGAGATACGGTCATCCAAAACTTCAGATATATTTAAAAGCAGATACCAGAAACATTTTTTTTTTATTCCCAGTATTAACATAGGGTCATTGCTTTCAGTACCTCTATTTCCAGTTATTCCTATGTAAATCTCAATAACGATTATATATTTTTTGCATAATTTTATTTTGTCTACCTACGTGATTGTATTTTTACGATTGTACTTTGTCAACTGTGTAACCTTTTATTCATGTAACTTGGTCCCAAGTAAGAACAGCCTTGGCTGATAGGGTTACCTTAAACCTATGGATTTTACATAAATATATTTGAATAAATAAATACATATTTGCCATTAAAAGCTGATTTAAAATTTAACCATAACATGGGTATAAATACCAAGGACTGTGGGAGGATAATCTGAACTGGTCAGTTCTCTGACATTATTCTTTGATCACGAATACTGTTTATTTTACCTGTCATCTAATATTTGTGAATAACACTCCAATCTGTTCCTGCCCCAATTTTGAATTAAAGTAATTGCAGCATATTTTGACATTCAAATTTACTTGCAAAATGAATGAAATAAACTTTTAGACTTATGTATAACACTTGAATGTGGGTCAGTGCCCTCTGCAATTTTGTATTATGAAAGAAAAATTATGGGATAATTCCAAACGAATACAAATTTGACTAGATCAGCTCGCAGCAATGAATACCAAAGGAGTGTTGAAAGGTTTATTTCACTTGGTTGTCAACAAAAGCATTTATGTGATAAAAAAAAAGGTAAGACTGTAGGGAAATAAATGGGACAAGACTTCATGTATCAAAAATAATGATACATGGGACGTAAATATGTTCAAATGCATGCAAACCAATTAAAAGGTAACTGTATAGAAGAAGGACATATGGTACTAGGCCAAACAGCATCTGCAGACGCCACTTTTTGGCAGTCCTGGAGTTCATATCACACATAGAAGACAGTGACGTCCTAGTTGGGTTCCCTGTTCTTCATGATGGCAAAGCATTTGCAACAGTGTTAAATACTATGGTTTCCGACCAGATTGTAACACCAAAGATGAACAAAATCATAACAACCTTTGTAAAAGGTGTCAAAGTGAACTGGAATGTGAAAGAAAGAGAAACTTTTGACATATCTATGACAAAAAGAGTGTTTGGAATCCTTGGATTTATTTCAAGTTGTGGTTGTCTTTTTTCAGTGGTCATTAAGCGTTATGTACAATTTTTGCATGGAATAAAACGTATCTTCGCATAAATGTGAAAGTAATGTCTGTCTGTTTGTGCCATACTATTCCAAAAAAAATTTTGAATATATACTTTATATTTGCCTTTATAGCAGCCCTCGTGGACGTTGTTATGTGGTTGGCCTAGAAAAATATTGCGACTGGAGTCTGCTCAGAAAACCAGAAAACCCATTTAGGAAAATTCTAGGCTGAACCAGCTTTTACTTACTCTTAGCTAACCCTAGTGAGGGAGAGTGTATAAGACTAAAATGTCATGCTGCAACATGTGCATGGGAGAGACAATATCAGTTTTGACAATTTACCTGGCCATCTTTATATGCTTAGACTATATGGAAGTAGATGGAAATGAGCCTTGTGAAAATTAGAAGAGAAAAGGAAGAAGGGCCCATGATATAAGTCATACATAGTAAGGCGATATGGGGACATTTCAAAGAAACTGGTTGTCAGCAGGGCAACCCAGGCTCAAAATCTAGACGAAAAGCTGCCTGCATGTGGTCACATGCCATGATACCCATGGGTAAATGTGTGGACTGGACATTGTGAAATGTAGATGATACAGCGCTAATGTTTAAGCAGGGTGCTGGTCAGGACTCAAGTCTGTGCAGTGTACATACATGCTGTATGTGTGACATGCTGCTAACTCTATATCATAAAAAAATTCTGTGTACATTCGGCAAATAATCATCTGTCTGCATCACAGCCAGGGACGTTTTTAGAAACCACCAGAGATTCACTTTCATATCAATACATTGTGTGCTGTACAAGGTTGAAATTGAACCAAGAGGCAAATTTGCATGACTTAGTTATTACTAATGAAGACGGCATGGTCAGAATTAGTGAATACAAACCACCCATTGACAAGAGGTATCATGCTGTGGCATCCTTTGACTTCAACTGTAACTCATTACTTGATGAAAATGGGGAACATTTGTTTGTCTGTATCAAAAAGGAATTTATCAGGCTATGAGGTCTGAGTTATAAATAACTAGAATGTTGAAAACAGTAGGAAGATATTTTAATGAGGTTAGAAGCAACCTTACATACCGTAAAAGAGTGGCTTGGAATAAAAAGTTCAGATTGCCTTGGGCAAGAACCAAACAAACAAGAAACTACAGATAAATAAAAAATCTTGGAAGCAATATATACAGAACCAGACAGAGGAAAGCTACAAACAAATCTATGAAAACAAGGTAGATGGCCAACTCAGAAGGCTTCAAGCAACTCGAAAAGCATCAAAGGTAGTAAAAAGGAATTTTTGGAGCATATTAAATCAAAATGTAAACCACGTGAGAGCATAACTGATTTAGAAGATGATTGTGGTCAAACATCCAGCACAAATAGAGAAAAGGCTGAATTTCATAACAACATTTTGATTGTGTTTGAACTAAATAGGGAACTGAAAACGTACCTCTGCCAGTACAATGAGCATACGTTCAAGAGCTGGCCAACATAGAATGGACTCGGATGTTTCTGTTTAATTGATTCATTTAGATTTCAATGAATCAATGGGACCAAACAGTAATTATTCCAGAGGTCTAATGTGGCTGATGTTTAAAACTTGCAAATAATATTCCATACATCACTGAAATAGAGGAAAGTACAAAATGAGTGGAAACTTGGTCGTGTCATTCCTATTTTCCAAGCAATTACAGACCAGTCACTTTGACATCTCCTGGAACTTTGCGACTGGCAGAATACCAGAATCTATACAAAGGAGGGCCACAAAGATAGTGCATGAGCTCAATGATCTCGAGTATGAGGTAGATTGAAGAAACCGAAATTGCGAACACTAGTCTACAAAAGATTCAGAGGGTAATCACAGAAGCGTTTTCTTCATTCGAGTTATTCCATGGTAGAATGCATTACCACACCCTATTGCAAATGCAACAGATGTCCCATCTTTTAAGACTAGAGCAGATGGCCACTTAAAGGATTACCCTCTCATGCGCAAATATTGTCTTTAGATCATACACTAAGATCTGAAATGACTGTAAGCCATTTTGATGGGTGGCTTAATAAGGAAATCGTATTTTGCTAACTAGCAATATTAACTCTATTTTGCTCAACTTTGTGTCTGTGTTGCAGTGTATGATGACGTTACCCAAAGACCTGCATGCACCACTGTTCACCAGGGAAACAAGCTGCTAGATAAAGAAGTAACATACAGTTAAACAACTGGTGGACATGCATTGATCATACAGGGTAATGCCTATTTCACGTACGTCCCTTTATGAAGTAACCAACGTCTGACTGAACAACCATGGAGCTGTTACGCCTCATAACTGCTCCATGAACCAAATGACCAGTCACTTTTCTTGCAGTATGAGCAATGCTGAAATAGACACTAAACATGTATATATACACACACACACACACACACACACATATATATATATATATATATATATATATATATATATATATATATATATATATATATAGGTTGCACTGCTGCCCCCCCATGCAACCCTATAGACAAGAAAAAAGGACATACTGTAATGAATTGTTTTTACTACCGCGTATATATATTATCTTTCTAATCATCAGGAGGAAAGAGTTGTTATCAATGGTAAAGTGTATACCTGTGACACTATTAACGCTGGCGTCCCTCAAGGCTATGTTCTCGGCCCTTCTTTTATTTATTAATTATATCATGGATATTGCTAACTTTGAAATCAAACTGTTTATTGATGCTACATCTTTATAGCTCGGTGTTGGGAATCCCTACTTATGCAGACCTGGCTTCCCTTGGTTCTTGGTCCACCGATTGCTTGGTAACATTTAACACCCTGAAAACAGTTGCCATGTTACTATAGCAGAAGAGAAATTAACTCTATCACTTCCATTAAGCTTTCAATATCATCGGTTGGAACATGTGGACCAACATAAGCACCTGAGGATAACACTACAGTCTGACATCGAATGGAACGATCATATGTATCTACTAATTGCTAATGCTTCTAAACAACTTAATGGCAAGACACGTTTACAGTACCAATTGGATAAGAAAAAGCTTGTAATCATGTACAAATCATTAATTCGGCCGGCCATGGAATATGATAGTGTGGTCTTGGATGGCTGCACAATGGGCGACTCACAAAGATTAAAAAGTGTTCTGATGGCTGCTGTTTGAGTCATTACTGGTGCCATGCCAACCACCCTAAGTGACAAATTATGGAAACAGCTAGTCTCCAAACTTTGCCAAAATGTAGACAAATCAACAAGTTAATTTTATTATATTAAATTACTCATAACTAAGCTCCAGAATTCCTAAATGAAATCATTCATTCCAACCTAAACCAGGACAGTTACAATACAGGGCAAGCTGGTAACCTTCCTCATCTTGGAGCTACGGCACACTTATTTTGCAATACTTTCTTCCCAGCGCACCAAGACTGCAGAGCCAGCTCCTGATCAATATTCGAAATTCTAACTCCGTCAATATAATAAAAAATATTTTTGTTTACGAAAGTCTCCTGCTCCATTAAAGAGACCTACTTATACTATGTTGGCAATAAATAATCTTCTGTTATTCATGAAAGACTCTGGATTGACAGCAGCCAGTGGAAATCCCATTTACACACCATTGGTTAGTGCGAATCCCCATATTATTGTTGTATGCAAGGTGCAGAAGATACCTAACGTGACATATTCCTCTGTCCATTTGGTATCTTGCTCCTTTCACGTCCAAAACAGTTTTGTTTGCATCACCAAATTGTACATTTGAAGACGACAAAATCACATTTCTGCCATTTCAATGATAATTGTAGGGAAGAAACGCTTCCTGTGCGGTGCTGTGACATAAGCTGCATAAAGAAAGCTTACCGTCGCCATACTTTTTGAGAATATCACATCACATTTGTCTTGGGACCCCATCCACCCCTGCATGGTTGCTGAGCTTCAGCAAGTCTGTGGGGTCATTCGATGATATCCATAGCTAGCCCTTTGGTCTGTCTTGTCAAAACTATGGTGTCTTCCTTAAACTTGTTGGCCCGGCACAATATTACATTTCAATTCAGCGACTACACTACCATTCATGTCATGGATGGATGTGCTGAGCTATGAGACGTCTTGTATGTCCTGGCTTCTTGTCTACTTTCTGTAAGAGGGGTTAATATTAGGCTTAGCCCTCCTCCCCAGTTGTGTCCCATGAAAAAGATTGTATATACACGTGAAAAATGTTTTTAATCTCACGGAGTTAAATATGTTTAAAGGAAACTATAACGTGTCAAATACAATTAATGTATAGTAATACAGTCCACATGTCCAAACTGTAAATCCTAGTCCGATATAAGTAATTAACTCCTTGTGAATAAAATGGTAAGCACATGTTGTTCTGACCATGACATGATAAAATTTTCATTAGCAGTCAGATATCTCAATGAGCTCACTAATCCATACTGATTATCGTCATGATGGACCATGGTACCTGGCAGGAAGTTTAACTTGAAATTTGCAGAGCCAAAGATGACTTCGCTAGGGACAGACCAAAACTAAATACTCTGTCAATAAAGAACCATTATCAATTTTTTGATGCTGAGTAAGTTTAGGCTGCATAAAGAAATAAAACTTCACGAGTGGGGATGCTAGTTTTAAACATGCTTCCACAACATGATTGTTTCGGAGGAAAGCAATTCGGCAATCTCGGAGTTATTTGAAGCCATAAGTAGTGGTGAATGATGATAACTATTTTCATTTCCTGAAAACGTCTAGCCATGATTCCATGAGCATATCCTAGCCTATATTATAGCAATAACCATTTAAACATAGGGCTTTAAACCCATAGGTTAGAATTGGAGTACAGATATTTTCCATCATGCGTTTCAACATTGGTACAATGACCAGGATAAGATAGCCAGACATAAGCCAATCGACAATTACTTCGTCTATATTAATTCAGCCTTTTCGCAAAATGTCCTTGTCCACTGAATTTGTCATTGTGTGAAAACCGTATACCTAAAATATCAATTTCTTCATAAACCTGTAGCTGGAAGTTACAAAGTTACTCCATGCAAGATAGAAGGAAAATTGCTTCTGACAATTGCTTTCAAATTGGAGAGGCATACTAGGGCAGAAATGAACTTTGGGCTTCACTTTGATATCTGGTATTTCGGGAAGCGAAAGTTACCTGTAACATTCGTTATTTTTGTTTTGAAGTAGGCAAACTTTAGCCCTTTCTGGTAATATGCTTAAGTGATAGTGACATTGTACAGTGCAAGGTCCCTGTTTCACTTACAGCGTCACTGAAGTATGTGTATGTAGTGACCATATGTGTGAAAATGATGATGATGGTGATGATAAAGATGAGAAAAAGAAAATAAAAGCTCTGTCGTTATCATGGTAACCAAATTATCTACAAATATAGGAGTTGTACATATTAAAATGATACAATCAGGTTGTTGGATGGAATGATGTGTTATAAGGCTGTCTTTAATATTAGTAATTACAGCAAGAAGGATGAATCACCTTGCTGATAAATTATTAGAATACAAAATTTAGGCTATTTGACCAGCACCGTCAAGCTTCATCCAATGTTTCTTAACACAGAATTTACGAAGAGTACTGCAGACTTAGAAACCAGGGTTAGGAAAGTAACGAATAGGAATTAGCAAAATACGCAAAAGGAAGCCCCAAAAATGCTGCCATATGAAAAATCTAAACTTGAAAGAAGAAGTCGGTCTCTTGATTCAAACATACCAAGCACAGAAAATGAACAAAACAGGAACAGATAAACGCAAAACTGAATTGTTTGAAGGTTATTATGCAGCCGTTTTCACTGCGGAAAACAAGACTTCTGTAGACATTGATGATATGAGTTGAGAGAATTTCATACAATCATTTACAATAACACTATCTATGGTAGAAACAAAACTGAGAAATATGTAAGAAAGTAGATCACCAGGTCCAAATCATTTACCTCTGAGGGTCTGAAAAGGAATGTGCCTGGTAATTACAGAACCTCGAAGGTATCATATACAATGAAATTAAGATGTGTACCCCAAGGAAGGAAGGTGAGCCATAGTAAAGTAATATTTTAAAAAATAGGAGCCTGGAAAGCACAGACCACTCAGCTTAACTTGTATTTGGTGTCAAAGTTCAGAATTGATCATAGGGAACACAGTCTGAAGTAGTGCACAGCAGTTTGGATGTCTACAAGGTAAACCAACGAGACTACAATTCTGCAAAGTCGTGGATTAGTGAACATTCATTGTGGACCACAGGGACTTTTTGAATGTCACAGTTTGTGATTTCAAAAAAGCGTTTGACATTCTACCACACAAACGTCTTATGACAAAGATTAAGGAAATATGGTATTTGGACGAAATATGTGATTGGACTCGAGAATTTTCCACAAATTCTGAAAACAGAAAGTAGTAATAAATGATTCTTCATCATGAGACAGTGACGCTATCAGCAGAGTGCCTCAGGGAAGTGTTCCCATATGGATTATAGTATATATATATATATATATATATATATATATATATATATATATATATATATATATATGTATATACATATATATATACATACATATGTACATACATACATATATATATATATATATATATATATATATATATATATATATATATATATATATATATATATATATATATATATATATATATGACTTGGCTGGTGTTGTACACTATGCATCTTACCTTTATTTGTTTCCGGACGAAACAATTATATATCGTACAATAAGAAGTGTAAAACACATAAGGATGCTTCACTAGGATCTCAGATCTTTACAAACGTGGCGTGATAAATGGCTGTTGAGATTTCCGTCCAGAGAGTATGTAGTCATTAAAGGCGCTAATTGAATATCCCAAATAATGATTTGACAATGAGTATAGAGGATGATTTCCCTTTAAAGAAAGCATTTTCAGGAAAAGAGCTGGGTGTTATTTTCTACAGCACTCTAGAATTCGAGAAAGAGATGTAAGGAGAAATAAACGATGCAAACAAAATTATGTGAATTATTTGAAAATCCTTCCAATATATGGACGAGAATCATTTCTACTGTACTGTTTAAATCAATTGTGAAATCGCATGTTGAATATGTTAACCAAGTATGGCCCCGCATTAAATAGAAAGCAAATTCAAATGAGAGCCAAAGTTGACGTGAGGTTCCAAAGGCTTTAGCTATCCACCAGAAAGACTAAAAAAACTAGACTTGCCTTCTTTAGTGTATAGAAGGGTACACTGTGACAAGGACGAGACAGAAATTTGTCCTGCCTAAAGGCGGCATCCGATTTTACACATGGTGTACCCACATGTTTATCTTTCCAGAAGCAATTTTAGCTTGTATTTTGTTTGTTAATTGGAATATGGTGCATACACAGTAATAAGTATTTTGATGTATTATATTCCCCAGAACTGAGGGTTTAATGAAGTTTAATTAATTACAAAAATATAAGGGGATGACTTGGGCTATGGATAATCTGTGCTAACAAGGCTGCTCCATACAAATATTAATACTGCCACTCAGGGGGAAATGCCTAAACTTGAGACCCAACAACCACAACTGGATACCTGGTAACCTTATCTAACTCTACATACTGAGACCAGTCTGATTGTCATAAGGCATAACACAAACATGCAAGGCAAAGATATTAAAATTATTTTTAATATTTTTATTTGTTTTAATTTTATTGCATTGCATTGCCTGTAAACCCTATGTCCTGATCTCCACTTTTCACATTTCCATGCAGTTCCACAAATCGCATACACAATGGAAACGGGTCTACTTTAGAGAAATACTAGAATACCTATATGACAACTTCTCCAAACTTCTGAGACTGCCACTTAATATTAGCAGTTCTGTTTATACAAAGAACCAAACAAAGTAGCTATATTGTCGCAGTTCAGTTGTCCATCATCTTCCGAAACGGCAATAATGACCAGTAAGTGAAATAGTTCTCCTAAAATGATGAAAATCAGACTGTTAATCCATTAAATAGCCTGAAATATACAAGTCAGCTCATGGCCAGCACAGAAAATAAACACAAAACAACGCAATCGGATTATTGTTGCATCAGCTATCGACTAGGCTGAACGAATAATTTTCATAACTTCACTACTAGAAGAATATACACTGAAAACTGTAACTCACGTGTTTAGTGCGGTATCGGGCATTCGTTTACCACTGAAATGCCTGCCAAGCAAAGTTATCCACAGAACCTCCGGGTCAACGCATACTGCATCAAGGCCTGGGTGTTGTGTCATGCAGTCTTAGTTCTTCTTGTCCATATTGTCCACTGCCAGCTCGAATTCTTTGCAACAAGGACACTCCTTGGCCTTGGTCATCATTGTACCACCCATTTCCACTCGGACAAGTACACCAGTAGCTGGATTGCAGATGGGCCGACATACAGTCCTCTTTTGCATGCAGACTCCCTGCCATCTTTGGTCTCTTCTCAGTCCTGTCACTTTCCTCTTTTTCTTTATTATTCTATTGGTGTGCATAGATCACAAGGACACTTATCCTATTTCTGATAATAATTTGTCCTTTCAAAAAGTTCCGCTCAGTCCCTTTACCGCTGCGGTTAACTGTCATGAACCATACCTGTGAAACTCATGGGCCAGGTGGAAGAATCAAGAGATATCATATATTTTTACATCTGCTGCAACTTCAATAAACCTTTGGGTTCCAGCCGCAATTAAACAATTGCATTTATTGACTGATGGATCCGGTAGGCTTACCCATGTATCAACAGAATACCGTGGCATAACAATTACGTCAAATGTTTATAAACATTTCACTTCCGGTATCAAAACACAGTTTACGTCATATTTAGAGCAAAATGAAATTTGAGCACAGTTCATAGAGAATACCATAAAGGTCGTCATTTGGAAGATCACTTTTTGACACTTTAGGGTTTGGGTTCTTTGAGAAAAGGTCAAAAGCTTAAAACCTGGGTAGCCCACTTAGAAATTTTTAAAGCTTTGATATTGTTAACAGGGAGTTTTGGGTTCTTTAAGAAAAGGTCACAAGCTTAAAACCTGGGTAGCACACTTAGACATTTCCAAAGCTTCGATATTGTTAACAGGGAGTTTTCCTTCACTTGTGGGCATGGGGTGTGCAAGGTTCACATGTTACCTAATGAAAGGTTTTTATGGCAGGTTGAAAAAAAAGTAGTGCTTTGGCGGTTCGAGGCTTATGGTTTGAATTAATAAATTGAGTGAAACAGCGATGTATTCTACCCCTCGTGTTGTTCTCACTAGATATCCATAGCTAAATGACATGTTGTACAGCCATGCTTTTGAAATCCCATTTGAAAATTATAAATATCCCTGCATCATTATGCAGATAATGTTTGTGTTTAAGGAGATTGTGAGGGAAATTTACCAAAAATGTTAAAAATCCGGGCCACGTTTGCGTCTAAGTGAAATTAAATTCAATAATAATATATCTGAAGTGATGGCGATTGATACATGTGTGAATCATGACAAAAAGTGGGAATTAGGAAATCTGCATATTACCACATGTACTGTGTACAAATATTTGGCTATATTTTTACAATGTTGGAATGACTGTCATCTAAACATATCTGAAACACAAAATACCGCAATTACAAAACTATATGTGTGGCCTTCTATCTCCCATGCCAAAATTAATTGGGTATCTTTTGGCAAATTTATCTGGAAGCAGTACCGTCTGTCTCCTCTGTGTGTTCCGTGTTGCTCAATAACACTGAGGATAGTTTCTCACTTCTTTAATGATTCTAATATTCCATTTCCAGAGTGACTTCTTGTATAGAATCTACTCCCGCGATGTCAGCTACTTTTTGCTATTAGAATGGTTGCCTTTAAACCTTATACTAAACCGACACAGCGCCATCACGAAAAATGCCTAATGCACACACACCCATAGTGCATCCTTGCAAAGTTTCAAACGTATCAGCATTTTTAAGTTTTCAACCAACGCAAGGAAACAGCTTTTGCAACCAGCCACTCAAAAATATTTCTATGAAAAGAGTGTTATATGGCTGTATCCATATTTTCTGGCGAAAAGGCTACTATTATTGCAATTAAATACACATACGCAGTAAGAATGATGCTGGCTTCACACTTGTGGTCCACTCAACAAGAAACCTGGACTCTGTAACTGGTTTTCAAGCAATTATGCACGTTACTTCATTCTTAGATAGTGAAGTGAGAAAAGCATTTTTCAATAGTTGATTTTTTAAAACGTGTTGTGATGGACCAACACCGGCCACGGACGAAGGACCATGAAGCCCAACTGTGTGACAACTTAGCTGAGCTAAAAAATTACACCAAGTATTTCACATGCTCCTAAACTGCATGCTCGTTTATTAATACCTGCAGATGAATATGGCATCGTCAGGATAATGAACCTTTCTTAAGGTGATCGCAGGAGAAACATAAAAGTGCAATCACAAAAATCTCAAAAGCTGAGTTCCTCAATGCACAAAATGACAAGACGATTTAAGTAATCTTATTATGATACATATACGTGCAAACTTGACGTGCTAAGCTAAATGGCCGTTTGTGCCGTAACAACACAGGTTTTGTATCAATTTGGTGGATCTTCATTCTGCTCCTCAGGGCAGTATCCTCTGCCCACTTTTGTAGCTTTGTTACGTTAACGACTTAAAACAAAAAAGTGTTACTTGCAAAATGTGACCAAATGCTGATGACACAATATATAACTAATCCGAGGGAAAAGCCCACATGAAATGCATAATGAACTCGGCAGTTATCTCCATCATTGTTATAACTTGCTAACAGACAATAACCTGTCTATACACATCGGCAAAACGTAGTGTATTTTATTTGGCTTCAAAGGGAAACTGAAGAAAGGAAAACGTTTTGGCATTAACTTTAAGAATACTAAACTACAGGCAACGAGTGAATGCAAAATATCTAGGTGTAGATCTGGATAATTCCTTCTCAAGCTCAATCTTGGTTGACATCATAAACAGAACTGGTTCCTCTCTGAAATACGCATACATACAGGGATTTTTTTCTAAATTTTGAGACCCGAAAGGTGTTCAGAAACTCACTGTTTCAACCTTTCTTTGATCATTCAGCCTCTAGTTGGTTTGCTTCCCTATCTCAGGGCTTTCAAGCATAAACTACAGGTTTTGAGAACTATATTTGCTTGCTACATACTCGAAATTTAGGCCTGAGATGCCACATTGGCCCAGCAGAACTGCAGAAAGCAGGGCTGCTGATTATTTAGATAAGGGCTAGCTAACTCAGACTTAATTTCCATAGTACGGGTCCTGCATATCATAGGAAACGTTTCGTAAAAAACAATTATATTCTTCATCATCATACCAATAGTAGGCGTACAAATTTATCAGTGCCACCAACAAGCCATATCGGTCATTAAAAAAAACCTTCTTATAGTCCACTAAGGATTGAAATGACCTGCCACCAGATATCAAACTCTTACCTGTCAAGATTACTTTCAAATTTGAGAGCAAGGCCTCTCTCTATTAAAAAATGATACAACCCTAATTCATATGTCTTTGGTTAGAACGACATTTGTTTTTTTGGATTTTCCTGGCCAAAGCACCCCCCCCCCGTGCTCCAGACAGAGCCAGACAAAGGAGGTATTCGGATTCTGGTCTTCCCACTGTCTCCCGTCGCCCCCCCCCCCCTCCCCTCGGATGGCGGGGTTAAGGGTGGTGGTCTACCCAAGACCCTTAAATCTTATTTAATTGGTCTACAATTTACCTTATCACCATACAGGTCTTGCTCCATTGCCAACGAAAAAAACGAATCCAATCCTGTAAGGGGATATACATTGATTGTGGCAATATTTTATGTCATTATTGTTACCATTCTAGAGCATACCTTTTTCTTATTCGAATGGCTGTTTTATAAATTAATATTCGTATTCAATTGGACATTAAGAGGACTAAAAACCCCAAAACAAACATTCCAGTCTTTATCGTATGAATAATCTATGTGTCCAGCCAACCAGTTTTCCATATTTGCAAATTATGTGTTTTATATCAACATTAATTTGTTTGAATTTTTCTCATATGTTAATGATGCATTCCATTTTTTAAAAGGGGTACCTTTGAAACAAAATCTGTACATTGACTTTAAGTTTCATCCCTGTAGGGTAACTTACCATACATACACACACACACACACACACACACACACACACATATACATACATATATATATATATATATGTGTGTGTGTGTGTGTGTGTGTGCCAACTTGGCAGAATGTTGTTGCAAAATCAAAGCTGCAAAATAACAGCAGGATCTCCAGTTATATGTATATATATATATATATAGAGGCTTACATGTTTAATGTCAGGTTAAACCCCCTGGGGGTATTGGTAGCAACTTAAAATGGTGTTTAAAAATTGTCTTGATTACAGGTTTTTGACATAAATGCTAATAACTTCCGTTGTTTTCTGACATGCCTTAATCTACATTTACTCATGATAAAAAAATTACACAAAATTGACAGAGTTTTCTCAAATGTCACAAACCTGACTGACACATTACATTGAAACATTGTCTCAGGGTTGGCGGCTTAATTGTTTGGAGACTTTCAAAGTAGAGTGTTAGAGTTCGGAGTGCAGAATAGGCTAATGACCACTAAGAAGCGGTTCTGGACAAAAAGACACAAATAAAAATGTGTACATATATATATATATATATATATATATATATATATATATATATATATATATATATATATATATATATATATATATATTTATATATATATATATATATATATATATATATATTTATATATATATATAAACTTTGTAGAAGGTTGTTGCAAATACAAAGCTGCAAAGTAACTGCAAGAAGTTCAGCTCTTGCTCTGTTTGCATGTGTCAATGTGCAAAAGCATATCCGTATTCATGTTCGGAGAGTACCTATACAGTCCTCAGTGTGACGGCAATATTCTGTTTTTAAAAGTTTAATTAAACATATTATCAGCGTCGTCCACTGTTTACTGATAATGTAAGTCATATTTTCGACTTTTCATTTATAATAGGTCTGGCACAGAGGGACTTTTCAGAGGCCAGAAGATCGTGACTTATTGTCACATGCTACCATGCAAACATAATCCTAATTTATAAATATCAACCCACCAATGACAGCAAATAGTACAGAAACACATGATCCATATTCATTAATACCAAACCAAACAATGACAGCAAAGAGTTTCCAGACTTACCAAAGTATCAACATTTCTCTTCCAATACCAATGTAAAGAAACAAATTTCACTCCTGACTTGAGACAGGCAGTCACCCATAAAAGGCAACTGGTGGTTTTAAACCGGTCCTCTCAACCTTAGACATATTCATCATTAACTGCAGACACTAGTTCATTTCCAAAATGTATAGGCCTAACCACCAAAAACACAAATTTCATTTCTTCTGCCAAAATAAAAAGAGACCTGTTAGGCCTATCACCTTTTAGTTCTCCCGACCTGTCAGTCAGCTAAGTTTAAAGTAAAAGAGTAAAGTAGACCTACATCGTTTTTGTGATATTTATGAATCTGGAACATTATAAACACACTCTACCTCCACTATCACTATGAGTCGGAGAAAAAAGCCCACACATAACATAGCCAATTAAGTAATTTTCAAATAGTACAGAAACACATGATCCAAAGAGATTCAAGGGTAACCAAAACATCAACTTTCATCTACTAACACCAAAGTTAAGAAACATATTTCACTCCTGACTTGATACAGGCAGTCACCCATAAAAGGAAGCTGGTCACTTTAAGGTAGTCCTTTTAGCCTGTTAAACATGGTTCATTCACTACAACCTTTAGTTTTTTTCCGAAACATATAAACACTTACCAGTTTAAAGCCGAACTTAATCACTTGCGCTGAAAATAAAAGAGGCTCGGTAGGCCTGTCACTGTTAGGTTCTCGTGACTTGTCATGGGTGTTACGTTTCCAGCAAAGGAAGAAAGTAGGCCTTCATCGTTTTTACCATATTTATGAATCAGGAACATAACAAACGCACTCCACCTCGATAATTACTATGAGTAGATCACAGCCTACAATAAAAAAGGTGGCTCAGGGATATGTGAAAAACAGTCGGGGTGCATAAAAAAATCATGGGTAGGTGCTTTCCGTGTCTAGGCTGTGTTGGAGGGCATTCCCCCTCCTCCTCCTTCTCTTGGTGGTGCTGCTGCAGCTCTTCCTCCTCCTCCTCCTCCTCCAGCTCTGAGTCCGAGGTAAATAGTACTTTATCTTTCTTTTCGTCCATTGTTAATAGCGGAAAAGCCCTGCAAGATGGAGACGTAGCTAGGATCTGTGCAGTGCCGATGCCATACTGTTGTGATTAAAATCGAGACTAACACCATCTAAATCGTCGTTAAATTTGTCTTCCGCAATTTGGTTTACAATCGACTCTTTCTCCTCTTTTCGATCTGTACACCAGTTGAAAATTCTCTTTAACTTTTCCCCTAAACGTTTTCTCTCAAGATATAAAATACCCAATATAGTCCAAAAACTGTCGATTTCAATCTGTGCAATTGACTCCTTTCTCAGAACCAGCAAAACGCACACTTTCTTACCTCCACCTGATTGGAAAGGGCATTGCAGGGCAAAACATATATCAGCTATGAAGAATGCAAATTAATGGCATCAAAGTTCTCTGTAAATACCATACTTATTGTGGCAACTTTAACGTCAAGCATGAACGTCTTTTGAAAGTACATGGTAAAATCATTGTTACCTGAGAAATTTCGAATTTTAACTGATGGTTAAGTTTTAATGAATAAAAACATTTGTATTATTTTTGCAGTTTTTGTGTACAGGACTTAATTGCCTTTATTATGAGAGTGGTATCTGACATTTCTTGTACACACATAGTTTCTGGACCAACAAGTATCTTAGGGACTGAGTGTAACAGCTTATATGCATGAGTTTGTAAACTGTTTCGAATTGGGTAAATCAATTATTATTTCACAAGCTATACAGAAAGAAAGCTGTTGAGAAATTTGCTGGTATGTTTCAAAATCTGTCAGCCTACCAATACAACCATGTCCAGCTCAACGGCTTGACCATTTTCCATTCCCTTTAAGGACGAGAATGACCTTTCTCCAACTTCCATGAGTTAAAGAAATAGTCAATCTAATACATTATGAAACTAGAACACGGAAACGTTTTTAATACAAATAGATTTACCTGTTTCGAATTTAATGATGATTTGCAACAGTAATAGTTTAGAAAATATTTATATTTTACTGACAAGTGTGAAGTCCAAAAAACGTTTGTTGTTTAATATGCTTACATTTCTGATTTATAAGCATTTTCCTGTGAAATGTTGTGCTGAATGCTCTACTAATAAAATCATAAAATAATAATAAATAACAATAAAACAAATATCTTCAAGGTGTGGGTGTCTTTATTTCATGTATCGGGGGAGAAGTTATTCTGACACATTTGAGTCCATAACCTGCATAGCTTTTCACATTTCTTTACTGAGTACATTTGACACTGAGGAATATCTGCTCGCTAACATGCAGTAGCAGTCAACAGTGGCTGCTCCCTAGTTACCTATTCATGTACACACTCTGAAAAGATCAACTCAGGACAAGGTTCTTGATAATATTTCACAGAAGAAACGGGGTTTATTTTCCTAAAATTCCCTCATTTACTGATATAAGTTTACCTTTTCTGACCGTTGTGCAAACATTGTTGCAGCTGACTTGCCACTTTCTCTTTATATACAAAGCTGTCTGAACATATGTACATATTTCCCCATTTCTCGAGGTTTGTTCTCCAACAGGTGCTTATATCAAAAGCAAACAGGCAAGCAGGTTTACCCTGCCCCCCCCCCCCAAATGGGGCTTCTTTGGTGAATGGAGGCAAGAAAACAGTTTTATTCACATTGCCTTCACTTTTGGGGAAAAGACCTGAATTGTTTAGGTTATAACAATAATTAAATCTGAGCAGTTTTACGAACCTGGGGAGAGTGTGAGGAAGACCATAACTGTGCGAGTATTGATTTCCGCCTCCGGGGGTCAAGTACAGGGCGACCCAATGGCTGCCTGGTAAGCACGCCAGGTCAGTATTGGCGACGTATCAGATGGTTTTAAAGCTTGGCCCCGACAATGGAATTTTATCAGAAGGAAATAAGCCTTTTAGTATGCTTGTGTGTTTTGTCACTAGTGAGTACCCCTGTAATTGCCATATTATTCATTTAAATACACTATACCATCAGAATCTATAGAATGAATGCTGTCATACTCAAAGTGTCAAACCAAGGTTAGGCTACATGCAGAGGACTGATCCAGCTTCATTTCAAGACTTAACTTTCCTTTTTGCAATATTGGAAGTGACAGTTATTGCTTAAATCCGGTGTTAAGTTGAAGCCATAAATTGAATTACCGTTTTAAAAATCTTTGTCACGACATGTGTCCAGATCACAACAGCAAACTGGTTTTCCTAGATGCAGAGGAATGATCCATCTTTGCTTGCATAACACAGTGCCAACATTTGTGACAAGCTAAGCAGAACAAAAGCACTGCATGTGTCAAACACACAGTTTCTTTGAAACAAATACTAATTCTTCCTGTTCTGCAAATTGCAGTAAAATAGAATTTAAAACATGTCCCTGAAGCAAGCATTGATGTGGAACATGCTTCAAACCAGTCCAGTGGAACCAGAAGGGGATTGATTGTCAATTGTCACCTTTGTGATACAAGGTTCCACACAAAGTTTATTGACATGGATTTCCAAACTTAAAAAAGACACCGTGAAAATCGAGAAAGTCAGTTATTACTGTCACTTCTGCTCACTGCCACAATTTTCAAGCTCATTCTTTTAAAATTCAACCTAGACCCCATTAATTTACCCCTTGCCCTGGTGATTTCAAAAGTAATCCACTGTGCATGGGCACTGTGAATGGTGTTGATATTGTTCAAAATACGAAAGTTGCACGTATATACAGCTCAAAGAGGGCTATTTATTGGCGCAACCTGATGAAGTTACACACATTATGCGAAAAACTAAAGTCGATCACCATCAGTGAGTCCTGGTTGGACGGAAGCATGGATTCAGATGAAGTAAACATTACCAGCTACATCTTTGACAAAATAGACAATGATTTTTCGAAAGGTAGATAGGGTGTTCGGTTGTACATAAAACAAGGCATACCGTATTTTGAGAAACCAAATACGCATAAACCTGACCTTATGAATAAAGCTGAACATGTAAACCAGTCAAACAGAAAACTTTTCTTTAATCGGCGCGATTTACAGACACTGAAGGGCAACTGTTGAGTTCCTCTCTGATTTTGAAGTATTGCAATGACCTATTAATGCACCTGGTTTGAATGGCTTTATAACTGGTGATTTCAAGAATTTAGAAATTAGTTCACCACAAGATCGACTGAAAATTCAAATATATATAAATATTCGCCCAACACCACAGGTATATTACAACGAGAAACTTCATTAGCCTCAATTAGAAACATTTTTAGAGGCTTCATCAATGTGCCGTAGCATACTATAAAGGTGTTTGGGGATATCCTGGTTGCCTGTTTTACATGGAAATTCCTTTTTGATGAAATAGTGAGAACCCATGCTCCTCTTAAGATATTTGGCGCTTCCAGTCAACAAAAAGAGTGGCACAGGGATGTAATTGAAGCCATAGGGTTACTTTGATGGTTGAAGAAACAAAACCTAAAAGTATTACTTATGGCATCAATGAATCGAAAGGGAACTCAAAATCAGTGTGGTCTGTCTTGACGAAATTGCTTCCCGGTCAGCTAATTCATGTATTACAGGTTTGAAAAAGAACGGGATATTCTGATTGACCCTTTAGAATTTGCAAGTAAATTTAACAGGTTTTTTCACGTCCATCCTAGGTGACCTGGCTCAACAAATACCCGTCAATGGACATCCCCTCGATAATTATGTACAGCGACTTGTTCATTATATGCAATCAAACCTTGTCCTAAAGTTAGTTAATTGTAATGATGTGTTGAAATTACTATATGCTCTACCAATTAACAAAGGAACTGGGCCAGATAAATGTTTGGCTCAACTAGTGAAAATGGCTGGCCCTGCAACAAATGATAGTCTGCCCCCCCCCCCCCCCAAGTTTCCTTCAGAAGAAGATTAGACTGCTAACTGAAAATATGCAAGTCTATTGGCCTGCTACAAAACAGGCTCAAGGATTTACCCAGGAAAATACAGGCCCATACTTGCTTGGTCTGTGATTTCTAAAATAAAGGAGATAAAAGTGCTCACTCAACTATATGACTTCCTATCCCAAAACAAATTCTACATATACGCCAGTCTGAGTTCCGAAAACAAACCCACTTAACTCAAACTTCTCGCATTAATTAACAGAATTTTTGTATTTAAGCATATAGTGTGGACAAATTAAGGAAATGACAGCACTCGACTGAAGCAAAGCTTTTGATACCGTAGATCATGAACTTTTTTTTCTGAGTATTAAGCACTATGGCATCAGAAAGCATTACCTAGCATGGTTTCAAAGTTACCTTTTACACTACACTCAAACAGCATTGATCAACGACACTGTTTTCTTACCTGGAAAACTCACAACGGTTTTTCCTTGGGACCACTGCTTTTTGCACTATGCATTAATGGTTTTCTTTCATGTCTGAAATTTTGTCTCATAAATAAGTGTCCTGATAACACAGCAATATATTTTACTCATACAAGTTTCTTTTGTGACAGGTCTAATACTGACACTGTCTAAACATGGCGAATCTAGATCTGTTGCTATATTACATCCTGCACAGACAAAATTTTATTGAATATGATGTATATGTAAATATCGACGGTATCTCGAAAAAAGGACTCAGGCCATCATTTCACCTTTTTAATATTTCCCTAAACAGTAATGCTGAATAAAACACATATATCTTTCAAATTGGCAGGTTTGTAGCCTAAAAAGTAAAACAATTATGAATGATTGAAAAAAACCTAAAATTATTTCATGGTATATTTGCCTTTGCTTAAAGGGCTTACGAATGAACGAGTGTCTTTGGCACTATTTCATAACAACCAAACTGCCTAGCAAAGTTTGTTAAAAGGACACACAAATATTAAGTCCTTTTTGTACTTGATGTTAAGAAATTAATGTTGTGTCATGATAAAAGGACTCAAAACCACTTGAGTCATTCTGGCCAGGGTCTTTGTGACAAAAGGACTTGTGTGGTTCAAAGTCTTTATGCCAAATAGGAATTTTATTTTTGCTTTAAACTGATTCCTACTAAAATGGCTCACCTGAAGTTAATCTCTATTTGCAAAACAGGTTTTTTTTTCTTCAAAATGACTTATAACTTTATTTTTCTTTGCAACTTCTTTATTTTAAAGTTAGGCATTACCACCATCTCAGTTTTGGATAGATATATATATATATATATATATATATATATATATATATATATATATACATACATATATATTAATTTATTTATTTATTTATATATATATATATATATATATATATATATATATATATATATATATATATATATATATATATATATATATATATATATATATATATATATATATATATATATATATATATATATATATATACTGTATTTGTGTCTTTTTGTCCAAAACCACTTCCCAGTAGTTATTACCTTGTTTCACAGTCCGAACACTTTACTCTCCATAAGCTAACCTGTCCCTGTCTAACTTGTATACATAGAAGTACTACTGTCCATATTGCACACGTTCCTCTGTAAAATTTTGACATAGGCTGTATTAGCCCAAATTCATTTAAGGGTCTTCAGCAGGTAACTGCTCAACATGTTTTGGAGCCTTTTCCCCGCACATGTCTCTCTGAGTAGCGGCTCCTTGTCTAAGTTAAATATTCAGCAAAGACAACCCTAATAATGAATAAATATGAACGTGGCAATTGATGAATTAGCTAAATACGTGAAGTTTTGCTTATAAATGCAGAGCTTCATATCAAAGTAGAAACCTGTCAAACTAACCATAATTACCAAATTTGCATAGTGCAGGTTCAGATAAGAACAATTTGACTTACCCCTAAACCAATATGTACCCTTTCTAGCTGGACAGCTTATCCTAGTTAAACCATCCGCCAATGTTTAACTGAAGTGGAAACAAGCTGGGGCATTATATTTAGTCCCAGTGATTGTAAAATAAACAGCTGCAGCTAGACCACCTGTATAAACCAGGGGAAATCCTAACAAGGACTGCAACAATGTACATCCTGCACCAGAGTTGTAAAAAATACTCCATGATGACACCTACTCCTCAACCAATTAAGCTCTATTTAACTGCCAACCCTGAGTCAATCTGTCAACTTAATGTGTCAGGTTTATGACGTTTGAGAAAATACTGTCTCTGATATGTATATATATATTTCAGTTCTTGTGCAGAGTCCACTAGTTATTGTCGTATCTGTTGGTTTGACAGTAAAAATTTTGTTTTACAGTAAAACTTTTCTTTTCTCCAGAAACTTTGTTCATCAACAACAGGACTTGAGTCCTTTTTGGCAAGATTCCATCGATATGTTTTTGTGTCTTTATTTCTTATTACTTTTTAGTGTGATTTGATTTTTCTAATAAATAAATAAATAAATAAATAAATACATAAATAAATAAATAAATAAATAAATAAATAAATAAATAAATAAATAAATAAATAAATAAATAAATAAATAAATAAATAAATAAATACAATACAATCCTTAACTCGAAAAAAGTGTCTTTAAGCCGTCAGCATGTCCAAATAGGACTGAACATAGTGCTTTTTGGTTTAGTTAGTTTCTAAGCTATTGTACGGCAAAGCTTGCCCATTGACTGGCAATGTCATGTGTGAAATGCTATAATATGCATAATTAAATGGCGATATTAGATAACTACCGTGGATGCCTTCTATCATTACTAAGCCAATAATCATTTTGCGGCACCATCTAAAAGGTCATTTTCAGATATGTTTTGTCGGCCAGCTGATTTTGTGAAAGATTTCATTTCAATTCATCTCAGTGGGCACTTAAATCGTTCTCTTTGAAGAGCTAACTGACGTGCTTCCAAGCCACTGGCAAGTACTTCTCCTCGCCTAAAATACAAAATCGCGGATTCGGTGACTTTTGCATGCTACTTGAAGCAGATTTAACCAATGGCAAGAAAGAAGGATTGGTCGTGTACAGACCAATTTTGATCTTCAAATTACTTTGCATCAATTTTCAGAGAAAACCTCTGAATGTATACCCCAAAACATTTTAAACATTCGTCTGAATTTTGAACGTTAAGAACGCCATCTGGCGCGCAGGTCGTGCGTTTCCTTGTTTACATTTGCACGAGGTTTTGTAGAAATCGGCAAAGTTGTTGCCTTCGCATCCTTATTGAAAAGTCCCATTTTTCATTATTTTGTACTTGGGTCGGCTTTATGGGATAGGAGACACTAGAAAATACTTTATAGGGTAGATATTATCACTTTGAATAAATATGTTATTATCAAAGAATATCTCCACATTTTTAAACCTGGTGCCAAAACAATGTAGCTTCTTCAATTTCTCCAGGGATGCGGCTCCCGTCTTGAGTTAAAATGCGAGATTTGATATACCAAAAAATGTGACCTGGGTCGGTGAAGTGTTTGCTGTAAAGTGTTATTTTCATTCAGTGAGACCACCCTGGTCGAAAGTTGTGACATGGTTATACTTCGAGGAAAGACCCATTTTTGATGCTTGCTTCAGTGGGCGGAACATTAATTAATTATAGATCTGACTTCAGACAGTCGCAAGACTGCTCGTGTAACAGAGACATGTTTTCATTTTTCTTAAACGAATATGTCGAGCGCTTTAAGTGCTTGGTGAGGTTTTTTGTCCTTTTATAATGGAAATTCCTTAGGTTTGTTTCACTGCGATTCTTTCACGTTGGTCGTCTAATGGTGGTGCGAGCAATACATCTGAGCATTATCCTGGGGATCACTATCGTCTACTATCTCAAAAACATTCCCATGCATGGCAATCAGTCTCCGTTTGCCTCTGTCTCATATAGACTGGCTTACGTTCTTGCTTGACTTAAGTACATCGCTGATCACTTGAACACCCGTTTTGAGCAGTTCCTTGCCAGCAGTTTTTACACAAGGTAATGCTTGTTTTGCTAACCTCCAACGAAGTTTTCTAGGCCGTATCCCAATTGCGTTAAGACTCCAGAAAAACACACAACTTGGCAACCAGTTTGTTTTGCATAAAGACAGCAGTATGACCTCGAACCACACATGTATGGGACTTATCTTTCATTAGTTCAAAAAGATATCTTTCTTTTACTATCTGAAATGGAGCTTCGAAATAACTTTTTTGCACTGCAAAGGCACCGATTCACCCTGGTCGCCACACAAAGCAATATCAATGAAGTTGATGGCCGACTTATTCGATTCTCTGGAATGAAGGTTTTGAAACACTTCATGCACATTGTCTCCAAGCCATCCCCTCACATAGAGGACCACAAGTAAACGAATATAAGAATAGCCTAGCAAAGTGTCTATGGCAATGTAAGATTTAGCAAAATCTAGTGTAAATTTGGATTTAAATCTGTTTTTCTACAGCCTGGAAAAGAAAAATAGTTCGGAGAGACAGCCCCCCCCCCCCCCCGCAAGATAATTCCCATCAAACCTACTGACTTGAGAGGAATTTTATACGTCTGTAAAAAGGGGCAGTAGCGATTACTTCCAGTTTAAAGTTTATTTCACCTGCTCAGCTTTTAGGCATGTGGTAGCCTTTTATATTGCTCAAGGCTACTCTATAGCTTCCTTTTAGACCGTGACCACATTTCACCTCAAATCGCATCAGTGATCCTGTTATACCACCTACATTAATAAAATATTTCACTCAAGCACAGTACCATTGGTCGCCTGGTAAGTTAGTGTGCTGAGGCATTGGGGTATGATAATGACTAATCTTGTTCTTCTAAAACCGGATCATTGTTTTTACAGTACCTGGTACTACAATGTAGGAATGTGAAGTAGGCTCAATCATCTGTAAAATATCCAAGTACCCACTTGATTTCGACGCCTCCTACCAAGAGGTGCTTTTATCCTCTCATGGGGACTCCAATTTCAAAAAAAATCTGGAAGAAGCTTTCTATACCTACCAGCTCTTGCTCATCACAGCATCATTTGTGATATACTTTAACAGCTCAATCAAGTTTGATCCCAGAATGACTGTATCGTTAACAACGTGAAGCTTTTCGTCTCATCAAATATTACTTCAATGTTCTAATATTGTTTCCAAGGGTATTGTTAATGCCAAATTTAAATGCCCTCTGGGTCTTGCGTAAATCGTTCTCACACAGTCTTCACTAAATTAGGTTCTCGCTAGATTTGTCGACACTTTGTGGCAAACTGCCTAAAATATGATGTTTTCAGGTGTTCTATCTAAACACCTAAAGCGGGAGGATGTCTACATACATAAGCTTACTATTTGCAATGAAATAATTCCACATGCTTTCTTCGACAGTGCGATGTCATCTTTCAACCATTTGTTGCTTGACATCCTCATAAATGACATAATGTAAAATCTTGTTTTTCTTACAAAAATTTTGTAAATCAGTTGACAAAAATTAAGAGCTTATATCTGAAAAAAATCTTAATTTGTTTATCCTCACTGCATTTACATATTTGTTTAAATGCTTTAACAACTGCTTTTTCATTCTTTTTGTGTGTGTGTGATTTTTTCTTCTTTTTTTTTTTTTTTTTAGGAACAGCAAAACCAAACCGGGAAAGTGTCTCAATTGAGGTCAGTAAATATTTCACTTCACCTTTTTTTCATTGTTATTTTGATCCAAGACTACCAAGAATGTCTGTCACTGATAATTAATCACTCTGGAAAAATTACTTTCTTCCAGGAAAGCATTTGACAATTCGTCCATGTAACATGCAAGGGTTTTGCTTTAGGTGCCAATCTTGAACCTCATGGAATGTGGCCCTTATATACACTTACACTTCTCCAAAAAGGGATATGATACTGAAAATGTATAACAGATGATCACCATGAGTACATCAAAGAAAAAAGAAGCACAGCTTACAGATGAAACATATCACACGAGCTTGTACCGTGATTGGTCATCTCTGTTTGTGCACACGTCATTACAATATTATTGTCTTCCTTTGACAGTACACACTCTTCAAAACAGCCACGCATGTCTATATCTTCTTAGACCACATTGACATGACATCTGGTGGTGAGGTCAAGTGTATTTAACAACAATTGTTTTAAACTCTATAACCTGTATATAAAGAAATATTTTATATTTAGACTGCAACAACCATAAATTATTCCCACTTACTGACCAAGGATAAGATATAGACAGTGTAACAGCAGTCGTAACAGACTGTGAGTTATGACCAGTCACATTAATGATAAAATGCATAAACCGTTTTGCAACATGTTACTCTGGGGGTAAACAGCCAGATAAATATACCTGAATGTTTTAGTGTGTCATGGGATGCACTTGCCCTATTAACCCGAGAACTTAACGAGCTATATCCAAAAAGTTCTTAATAAGACAACAATGGAAAACCATAATAGCTACATCAACACTGCTTAAACAGTTCAGATTTCAAAAATAATGATATATGACCAAAGTCAGAGATCAATATATTAAGCAAAAGACTCTCGGTGCTGCACCCATTATACTGTTTTTCTCAGAAGTAGAATACTGGACCAAGATGTACTGCGCCCTTTAGCCGGCTGTACAACATCACCATTCGCAATTACAGTATAGTTAAGGTCATATGTTAAAGGACTTTTGAAATTTACCATCTTACTTTTTGCACTATTAAACTTAGCATGAAACCCTATAGCAAAAACATCACATACTTTCTTTTTCCATGAACAGGAGCTGGAAGTGTCAGGTCATCTGCATAGGCGAAAGCCTAGGCAACCAAATCAGCTTTTTTATCTTTTCATCTTACTCGAATTGTCTGCTAAATCATCAGGGATGGTACAACAATAAACCTGACGATGAAAATTGCCAAAGTTTGTTGTTGAACCCATTTAGCACACTTGACGAAAAAATACCGGCATAAATCCGATCCTATTCCTTCCATTATTGCCGTTTTTCGCGTTTTAAGACCAGTCGTTCTGTGAAGAGGTCGTGTATCCTTTTGTTTAAGCAGTACCTTTGAGGGCTTGCCTTCGTCGTTGCTTTTTTGTGGTAGGAGCATCGCTATCTTTAACTGCTTTGGGTTTGGCGGGCCATTTTATTCATGGCTCGACCGTTATATTTCCACTTCTTTTTTTATGTTTTTGTCATCATCTGCGCTTTTGGTTTCGCCAACAGCAACATTTTCACTTCGTTTTCTTTGTGGCTCTGACGCAAAGAAGTCTTCCCTAGAAACGTTGTTCTGAACTCCAGGCCTATACTCATTAGACTACCATCTTGGAAGTAGCTTTGCTTTTCCGTTTGACACGTTCTTCAATTTATATTTTTAACAAGAATTGCACCTGTTTTTAGTTTACAAGGAATATCTAGCATCAGAAAATGGTCTGTGACAGCGAACACGCTCGCTAAAGCAATTAGCTTGCAACTAATATTTTAAATTTTTATTTGATGCTAGGTCTGCATTCCTTCGGCATCAAATGCAAACTTTTCTACTTTTGGCCCGCTGTCAGAACTTGCAATGTTGTCACTACCAAAGTTCATGTCGTGATAGAGATATTACAACTTCACTTGTCTCTATTCCAGCTCACTTCAGCTTGTATTGTCACTGATATGCACTTTCACACGGCTTTTTGCCCGATTAAATGCGTTAATATATTCTAAATAATTTCTTTGAAGTACTCTCAGGTCTTGCCTATTGCAAGATAATTCTCCTGGTCTGGCTCTATTGTTTATGCGCAGTTCACACACATGTGAAGGAGTATTAATGTAGAACATCCTGTCCGGTTTATGAAGTTCTTGGCGGGAATTTTCGTCTAATAAAAATCCATAGGCAAAACCAGTAATGCTGCCTTACTGGTACAATATGTGCAAAAGTGCAATGCCGGACTCAGAAGAATGGTCTGAAATTATTATATTACCATATTTTGTTTTTTGAAACTCTTCCCCGTAACATTTTGTCACGGTTCTAGAAACATATGTCTAAATAATGGTCTCATATTTCCATGAATTTGCATAGAGGAGAAATCTGGCTCCCAACTGGTTCCTCAAATTTTGCCCCAATAAGATGTTATTGTGATAAATGATAAGAAAGCGGAAAAGGCACTCAGTCGCCAAAGGCGATGATGTATCCTGCGCGAAAATACGAACTGGGCTGTTTCAAACTGCAGGGTTCAAGGTGCTGACAACTGAGGGCGCTCACTGTCCGACCACTTTTCTTGCCGGCCGTGCAACACAGAGAATGTCAAGGTCAAGGATAGGTGGCTACTACCTGTAATTTTTTGTCAAGAATTTTTCCTGAATGAAATATAGTTTTTTGAAGACAAGTTTTTAAATGCACTGGGTGTTTACCCGGCGTACATTGATTTTATTCTTGTTTTGACAGAGTGCAAGGTCTTCCAACAAGTGCGCTTCGACAAAGGCTTGAAGAATCTAGATTTTAAATCACTTGTTGATTTCTGCCTCAATTTATATAAGGACGCATCCAACGACCTTGCTTAAATGCAAGTATTCTGTAAGTCTTAAGTTGGAGTCGTAATTTAAGATACAGTTTCAATTTTTGCTGTAAGTCTAATGTTATTTTTTTAATTATTGTTTTTTTTTTATCGTATAAATTTGTAATTGATTACAGGGAATTCGTGGTATATTTCAATTTTAAGTTGGCACACATACCTTTTGCTGCTGGAGAAATCATCTCGAAGATGCTCTGCATTTTTCCTGGCTCCAAAAACAGTAGTAGTTATGCGCATCGTACAATGATGGCGTTTATTTCAGATCTACTTCCTGAATACACCAGTATATCATATTCCAGACTCATTGGGGACCTTAAATTCATTTGTTTGATCTTTATTTTGGACAGCCATCGAAAGTTCCCTACACTCAACGGTTGCTTCATGCGGTCACTATGCAGGGCAGTACAGTCGCTGTATAATTTTTAACTTTTTTCTTTTGATGAGTTATATTTTTCGCTATGGGAAATATTGGCTTCACTATACCTTATTGTCACCAAAAATATCCCCCCTTTATTCCAGGTTGCATGAAGTTTTATTGGCCTATGTCGCACAGAAGATGTACTTTTACTTTTTTCATTTTAAGACATGTATCCTAACTTAAGGACCTTGACCGGTCTAATCTATCAAACAACATGCAGGTTTCTCAAAAATATCACATAATAAAAACACATTAGATTTCAGGTATACATCGTGATAATCTCCCAAGGTCGTGCAATTAAAAGCATCCCGAGCTTTTTTCATTGCTCTAATCATCTTTGGAAATATGTGTGTTTTTAATTTCTTGAAAAAAAATATTCGTCTGGCGGTAGTGAAGTTTTGTTAACTTTTTTAAACAATCTAAATAAGTGTATCCAAATATTCCTTTGTTCGTAATTAATTGCATTTTTTTGCACATTTGGAAAACACTTTTTGGTCAGTCTTATATCCATAAGGTTTTTTGTCAACTCCCACAGACTGGCGTATATAAATGATAAGTCTCCTATTTATAATGATAAATAATTTTTCAGATTTTTCGGAATTACTTTTACTTGTTTTTCGCAAAATCGCTTGATTTTTGGACTCTAAAACTGTAAATCATAACCTGATCTATTATGAATCACTACAGGATTTTTTATATATTTAAACTGGCTAAGGGAAGATTTCATGTGTTGCAAGTTAAGCCTTGGTAAATCCCCGTCAAATGACAATGATCCCCGCAGCCCGACTTTAATTGCTTCCCGCAAATGTAACATTTATCTTCTAGAGCAAATTTATTCGTAGCTGCGGATTCCAGATCACTGGTTTGTAGCACGTACACAAAGGTTTGCAAATGTAATGCTCTTGATCTCTCAGGCATTTATAAAACCGCTTAACGTAGTCTTTATCACGGTTTAATATAAGCCCACTATTCAGTTCGTCTGCTATGTTGACTATCAACAATTAAACAAAAACTGACAGGATGATTGGGTTTCTGGCTTTAAGGTTTTGTGGCCTGCTACAACGGTTGTATCGACTTGGAATTGACAGCTTGGACGTCTGAATCTATCCCGAAAGGAGACATAATTTGCTAAGAATTAATTTGAAACTTCAATTGTGTTTCTTTGACGGGAAGTTCATAGACCTGACCTTGCGTGGAACACAGCTGACTATGTAACTGAAGTTTCTCTGAAGTGCGGAATGTACAAAAGCGGAAGCTGCATATGTGAACTTTATTGTACTTTTCTTTTCGACCTTAGCTACATATTAAGGCATGAAAACGCTTAAAACGATAGAATGGTCTTTTTTAAACCGGTATGTTAACACGAATTTTGTGTCTGTACTCAGTCACATAATATGGATCTACTATTTCTTCATAGGCAAATGTATTAATTGCAATAGCATTCTGTTTTTAAAACGTCTTTTAACATCCACATTAACAGTAATTTATTTTAAATTTAATTTGCTTAAATGTTTGGAATAGTGTCACCATGTGTGAACATTTTCTTTCACAGGAAATTTCGCAGCTAGAACGGAACCAATGAGACATGGTTTAACTTCCCCTGTACAGTTTGTACAGTATTAGATATGAATCATTGTTTAGGTGGCACATAACTGTACTAAATCACTGACTTTACCAAAGCAGTCTTATATCTCCTCCAACTTCTGTATACGGATGGTAATAACCCAATCATAAATTGTGAAATGTATCACAAGGCTATATTTGCAAGCACTTCTCAACAAAGAAGACCTTTGCGGTCCTAGATACTAGATCAACGTCCTGTATCACAATTAAAACCTTGTTCGTCTGCACATAAACCTAATGCAGCATGACAAAACATATAATTGACTGAGATATGTAATCTAAATTTCGAACCTTTTCCTTGTATGAGGCAAGCCTGAGGCAGGTTCTTCCCGTTTCTTGTTAACTGACGAGTTAGGAATGTGTTTTCAATTTTCTTGATTTCCCTTCTGCAAATTAAAGGTAACTGAGTAACACCAGGATACAAGGTGTATTACCTGGTGTTAATCAGTAATAATATTGATCCCAGTCGTACTTAGATAATGTGTCTAAATTATATAAATACGACTAAAATCAATATTACTTTCCTTTCCATTTCTTGTTGATAATCGTTGTTTTCTCTTGCAATAATAGATAAAAATATGCTTCTTCTTTTGGTTTGGTTTTCTTCCTATATAAGCTACTGTATTCTTTGATAAAATGCTTAAACATTGTTTCGCGTAAATGAGACAATCTATTGTCTGTTTAAAAAGGGATTTTTTTCCAGTCTTTTGCGGCCCCTCATTCTGTTTTTCTGTCAAGTCCATGTGTTGTTGGAGCCAATCTATATTTAGCAATAACATTTTATTTTTTTTGTAACCAGCAATCATTTATGTGTTGTTTATTTGTCGCTTTTTTCCAACTGGAGTGCAGTCGGCCTCATGGTGACGGTGCGCCGAGTTATTTATAGTTTCTTCAGATAAAGATGCATCGGCGGCTTTAATTAGAGTGGAAGCAGGTGCGACCAAGGCTGTTGGCATCCAGAAATATTTGCCTGGTTCTCGTGTGCTTTTTTCTTGCTCCACCGTCAGTACAAGATCCAACAAAATGACACGTATCCCTCACCTCTCCAACAAAGTTCGTTCCAGTAAGATGCCGTGTTCATGCCTCTGCCTTTTTTGGTGACGAATGCAGAAAAGAAATCCAAAACCTCACAGCTGATCGAACATTCGGTTTTTGATCCACGCCAACATATATCTGACTATAAAGGACACTTAAACATTTATGTCGATCTGCTTTGCACTGCACACCTAGGAAGCCATCCGGATCCATCTTTGCCTGGTGTATCGTGCAACCTTCCTCCACGAAAATTGCTGGTCTCGCCACCTGTGTTATGATCATGGGTTTCTGTCCATAAAAGTTCAGGACCATACTCTTTCCTTGGGTGCTGAAATGTAGACCGGCAGCTATTGCTCTCCACTGTCACAGGGAAAAATTAGTTCAGTTAGCAGAAAAAACAACAGAATCAAATATCAGTTTCAAACATCTTGATATTTTATTTTTGTGTGGACTAAAAATGTATTTTCCCACTCACCTGTGTCGTACACATCATTTCCAAGGTTCAGACATTTTTTCGACATCATAACCTGCCAAAACCTTTACCGTGTATAGTGTCAAGAAAACTCACCATCCAGACCAACCTTCTTATACAGTACCACACCACCCACCGAATTTTGAACAAAGACATTCAGTAATTCAGTACATTACCTGGAGTGTTTTCTGTCAGCATGGATATGTGTCATGATCTCTTTTATTGATTTTGTGGATACATATGTATATATATATATATATATATATATATATATATATATATATATATGTATGAATGTATGTTATTACTACCTTCATTGTTCTTAATATTTGTAGATATAGTTCAGCCTTGTTTCAATTTTACCTCCTCTCTTAAAACATATGTATAAATAGTATATTTATTCAAGTTTAGATTCTGCCATAAGGATAGAGCACGGGTATGAGTGTTTGGTAAAGTCTGATTCCAACGGTGGCTACGTGCTAGAAAGATTTGGCCCCATGGTGTAGTTTGTTCATTCTACATCTCATTTATTTTTTTTATTTCAACATTATTGTACCTTTGTTTTGTCGTGTGAGTAGCAGGTAAAATGTCGGTTCTGGGATAGTTTTGAGGAGATGTCTAATGAGACTAATATAGGCTAAGGATGATTTAATCATAATGAACGTATCACAATAATGACCATTAGAATGAACATTGTAATTACCATAATTGGAATTAATGCTGTCACCGACCAAAATCACTAATTAAAATTCAAATAATGATGACGCAGGGCTATCGCCTATGAAGACAAAGGTGGTGCTCACAATTTTGACTCATTTCGCCAGGTGATCTAAGCCTTACCTGCCAGCCCCACTTAGCTTACTTAGCACTTTCGACCCATACCCTTTGATGCCAGAGCCCCACGTGATGAAAGAGCAGTCTTTTGAAAAGCTTATAGTTGAGTCATAATGAACGTGTGATGTCACGGAGATGGTATCAAAGGACTCCCCCTCTGGAGTAGAGCAAGAATTGTATCTCATCAAACAAACAAAAAATAATGAAATACAAAAGTATATAAGTAATATAAAAGACAAGTGGGACATTGAGAACAAGTAAATATGGCCTCCAGAAATTTGGACAAGCTACCAGAAAGTCAAGCCATGCAGAGTATACAATGGATAAAGAAATTTGCACTGGTTCCACTGCAAGATGGCAACCCAGTAGAATTCTATATAGACAATGTGGGGACCAACATGATCGATTTGCAACAGACTCACCTCCACCTAAAGTGTTGCATCACCAAGAATGGTAGTTCTGCTATAGGTGCTGCAGATAAATCAGGTCGAGGTAACTTGGGTTTACAAAGTCAGACGTCGCTGGTTCAAGTGTAATGGCACAACAGGCTGGTGAGTGGTAGATTATTGAATCCATGCTAGGCATACCTGGACACGGTGCTGAATTGTGCTGACAATGCACAAGAAAGTCAGTTGAAAACTCGGCTGTACTAAAGGAACAATCCAGAGTACATCGATGAGACAGGCCCCCTTATTAGTCTGAGTCTAAGCTTGACATTACGTAATTCATACACAAATAATGGTCAATGTGTGGACATGAGGGACCCCTGTCCTGTGACATGTTTCAATAACTTCAACTTACTAACACTCCACAATGAAGATTAAAAGTAATATCCCAGGTTTGTGAACTTTCAATCAACCATGGCGCCTTTTTGATCAACAAAAGGAGAGAAAAACACAATGAAAGGAAGAAAGGAGACATTACCAGCTATATCCTCGATAATGGGACAACACCCACAAAGGAGCCACGTTGAAGACGAGTAAAAATATTCAAACTCAGAACTCTGCTCATCATAACTAGTCTTTGTAATTCAAGAAAAAAAATAATTAGGTATAATCCTGTGAAATATAAAATGTATTTGTTGTCTGTATTGTAGTGTACGTTTTTAGTTACAACTTTCTCCTCAATGTATTTTTGCCTTTTTATCCAGAACCCCTCCCTAGTTGGTATTACCCTACTCTGCAGTCAGAACTCTAAACTCTCTATAAGCTAACGTATCACTGTCTAACCTATAAACATATGGAAATACTATTGTCCATATTGCACACACTCCTCTGTAGCATTTTGACATAAGCTGTATTAGCCCAGATAAATTAAAGGGCCTTCAGTGGGTAACTACTCAGAGCCTATACCCGCACATGTCTCTCTGAGTAGAGGCCCCTTGTCTCAGCTAAATATTCAGCAAAACCAACCCACATAATAATGAATAAATATGAACGTGGTAAATGATGAATTAGCTAAATACATGGAGTTTTGCTTATAAGTGGAGAGCTTAATTATGAAGGAAGAATACCTGTCAAACCAAATGATAGTACTAAATTTGTATACAGTAGGAGTTCAGATAAGAAGAATTTGACATACCCCTGAATCAGTATTTACCGTTTTCATCTGGACAACTAACCTTAGTAAACCACCTGTGATTGTATAATTGAAGTAGAAATAAACTGTGATATTAGTTCAGTCTCAGTGATTGTAAAATAAACAGTTGCAGGTGAACAACTTTTACAGACCTAGGGACATCCTAACAAGTACTGCAACAACATTCTGCACCAAAATGTAAAACAAACCCCATGATGACACCACCTCCTCACTTTGAAAGTCTCCAAACAATGAAGCTCTATTTCACTGCCAACCCAAAATCAAGGTTACGATGCACTGGGTCAGCTTTGTGCCATTTGAGTAAATACTGTCAAATTTGAGTATTTTTTCATTTTGAGTAAATGTGTACCTTGGCATATCAGAAAAGAATGAAAGTCATTAGCATTCAAGTCAAAAACAAGTTATCAATAACATAATTTTTCTTTGCCAGATTTTAAGTACAATTAGGCAAACTATCGTCGGCCGCTACTTGCTACTGAGAGACCGGGGGGGGGGGGGGGGTAACCTGACAGAAAACATGTTAGTCTAAAATGTCTGAATGTAAATATTAAAACAGAATAATGCCGAAAGATAAAGTTAAGTAGCAGAACAGGCAAACCTAAAAGCTGGAAAGTTATTGTGGCAAAAGTTTCTAAAAATCTTTGGATATCAAAGGCAAAATTTGTAGGTCAAGTCAAGAAAAAGAAAGATATTAGTATTTATGTCAAGAGAATGCAATCAAAATATATTTTTTCTTAACTAAGTACAAGTGCAATAAGGCAAGCTTCTATCTGTCGTTCGCCACTGCCTGCTAACGATAGTCCCTGGGGATTTAACCTAACAGAAAACAAGCTAGCCTAAAAAGCCTGAAAAGTCAATATCAAATCAGAATGATGCCAAAATATAAAATTAAGAAGCAAACCAGGCCTTTCTCAGATCTCTAAAAACTATTAAAGCCAAACTTTCTAACACCTCTGGATATGTACTGCAAAATTTGTAGAAATATTTGATCAAAAGTACTTCTTTGAATCCTCTTGACTCAAGCTTATTGTAAATTAAATTAGTTCTAAATGCAAAGTCCCGAAATGCAGGACAAATATGGCCAAATCTCAACTTCCCGGGAAAGAATAGTTAACCATTTCAAAATTAAACTCATCTATTTTGCTATAGAGTTTAACACATAACCTGTCATTAGTGACCAGAATATTCACGTTCAGATCCACATCTCTGAAAGCATCTGAATTGTTGCCTGCCAAAGGAATATCTTTTGGTTAAATTTCTTTCACCGAAATTGTGTACATTTACACAAGCAATGTTATGAATATATCTTCCCTCGTTTGATAATTTTGTAGCCATTTGAAAATGTTTACCATGACACTTGTGGTCATTGTCATGGGAAACACTGGCAGTCAGTCGTAGCCATTATTTACACAAAGACCTGTGTTACAGGTCAGCGCATTTGTATTTTGCAATTGTGAGATTAGAGCTGATATATGCGTATTAAGTCATTTGACAGTAAGTAGTGTGTAGTGACCAGTGTGTCAAACATCTCGTATTTTTTTTCATTTTGGGACAGTTGGGAGTATTGTTGAGTTCTACAGAAAGAATTATATAGATCAATAGAAGATAATAACAGAGCAAATTGACCCAGGAAAAGGGGTGTTTGGAACACTTGAAGCCAGGATATCTCATTAAAAAGACCCTTTGCCTTATCTGCTGTTACTTTATCCTGCATCTTCACCGGGAACTGCAGTTCGGGATCATTCACCAGGACTCAGACACTTTCAGAAAGAATCCTGGCTGAAGCAGAAAATTGACTTTTCCTTTGATGTGGACAGGAAGGTGGCAGCCAACCTCCCTGGGGAGCAACAGTAGTGTACAGACTTTTTCAGGAGAATGTTTGTATTGACCACCACAGAGCAGTTTATCCTTGCCCTGCAGCTGGTACATGAAAGCTCCCTGAGAGCAGTTACTTCCATTCAGGTATTTTAGGCATGAAGCAGCTGGAATCGGTAACATCTACTTTAGAACAGCTAATGCTAACGGATATAATGCACACGCACGTGTGTTTGTTTATGTATATATAAATATACATATATATATATATATATATATATATATATATATATATATATATATATATATATATATATATATATATATATATATATATATACACACGTATATAATATATATATATATATAAGGTATTGTGTCTTTGTGTATGTTATTGATCCCTGGGTGCACCTCTTTGTATGAATTGTATAATTGACATGTTTTTTTTGCTTAGGTAAATCGATATGTTTAGTCCAATGTTTATCGGTCTATATATATTTAGGGTTAGGTTTTTTACCTTTTTTTTATCTGGAGTGGTCGTATCCAGGACGGCAGCAACAATGCTGGATGTGTGATTGAAGCTTAAGGGATTAAAATCCTAAAACCCGTAGCGATGTGTACCATTCAAACTGGTCTAGGCTTCGTACTTTTTATTATGTATTAGCAAGCTGAAATATTTATGCTTTGACAAGTTGAAATCCTTACAACAAAAGTCTTTCCTTTAAATAGTCGCTCACATTCTGGGGAATGTCAGGTTGGATTTATTTGCACTTTCTGCTCTTGATACATGTACATAATATTATTATTTGATGTACCAAATCACTCGATGAATAATTGTATAGGAAGCTCAAAACCTCATTTATGCATACTTGTCAACATTCTAGGCCTCATTATAAGGAGACTCAAGACATTAGTATATTTGTATTCTTGCAAAGGGTATAGCAGAAAATGTTTGGTTTCATTTGGGATGTTAAAAAAAATGTTATATAATAATAAATGAACTTAAAATTTGCCGGAGAAGATGAGGGACTCTCTGACTGGACAGGTCCAGATTGGGATATTTGTTGTATGGTTGCATGTGTGTGTGCACGAATAGAAGTTCAAAAAAACTAGATGGTACTGGCTCTTATAATCAACTTGCATGGATACATTTTAGGACAGTTGGAAGTGATGTTGGCAGGTTTTTGAGAAGTTTAAATTACAGCTGCCATAGTCATATTTTTGCAGAACTTCTCGAACTGGACGTAGGATACTTTTCCATCTATATTCTTCATTTCCAAAACATTAGTAATATCCCAATGGCGGCACACACACACACACCTACCCGCATCTCGTCGGGCGAGACAAGAGTTACTAGGACAACCAAGTATGCAATCGTGGTGAGGAACTAATATGCATGTCCCTTATTTATCTTGTGTCCAGCTTAGCACGTACTACTTGAATATCACTTTGTGTGTTATTAGAAAGAAAAAAAAACTGGTTTTTCAAGAAAATGGCAAAAAGTCCCTATTATCCCAAATGCGATCCGCTAGAGATCAAATCATGACCAGACTGTGAACCGACACAATGGGCAAGACATGGATGCAAACGGGCTCAATCGGCAAGAAATGGCAATGAAAAAATTCTCAGCTTCTGCCCGTTGATTTGACACTATCCAAACAACACAGAACATTAATAAGACTTGAATCTGATTAAGCAGAATCCGTAACTACCTAGTCACGATTGTTATCTGACTAGATTAAATCGGCTTCATCTAAAAGGGATTTCGTTTGAGCTGTGGCTACCCAAAACAAAAACCAATTATACATGGTACCTGTTACCCCCCACCCCCACCCCCCAATGGATTTTTGCAACTCTTTAAAATGACTTTATCCACGTGAAGGTTTGACTGTTAACTATTGTATTTGTGTCTTTTTGTCCTGAAACGTTTCCTGGTAGTCATTACCTTGTTCCACGGTCCGAACTCTTTACTCTCCATGAGCTAACCTGTCACTCTGTAACCAATATAAATATGGATGTACTCTTCTCCACATTGCACACGTTTCTCTGTACAATTTTGATATAGGCTGTATTGGCATAAATTAATTAAAGGGTTTTCAGTGGGTCACCAATTAGAACATGTTTCCGAGCCTGTACCCATACATGTCTACCTGAGTTGCAGCTCCTCGTCTAAGCTAAATATTCAGCAAGGACACCCCACATAATAATGAATAAATATGAACGTGGCAAATGATTAATTAGCTTCCTAAATGAAGTTTTGCTCATAAATGGAGAGCTTCATTACGAATAAAGAACATCTGTCAAACAAAACATAATTACTTAATTAATAAAAACTTGCAAAGTACAAGTTCAGATAAGAAGAATTTGACATACCCCTGAACCGGTATGTACCGTTTTTTTTCTGGATAACTTACATAAGTAAACCACCTGCAAGTGTATAACTGAAGTAGAAATAAACACTGCCATAATATTCAGTCTCAGTGATTGTAAAATAAACAGTTGCAGGTGAACAACTTTTACAGACCAAGGGACATCCTAGCAAGTAGTGGAACAACATCCTGCACCAAAAATGTAAAACAAACCCCATGATGACACCTACTCTTCACTTTGAAAGTCTTCAAACAATGAAGCTCTATTTCACTGCCAACCCGGAATCAAGGTTACGATCTACTGGGTCAGCTTTGTGCCAGTTGAGTAAATACTGTCAAATTTGAGTATTTTTTTTTATTTTGAGTAAATGTGTACTTAGGCATGTCAGAAAAGAATGAAAGCCATTAGCTTTTAAGTCAAAAAATGTTATCAAAAACATAATATTTCTAAGCCCGATTTTACAATAAGGCAAACTTGTAACTGCTATCAGCCGCTGCTTGCTACCAATTGCCCCTGAAGATTTAACCTAACAGATAACATGCAAGCCTCAAATGTCTCAAAGGTGAATATTTAAACAGAACGATGTCAAATGATAAAATAAAGTGACAGACCAGGTAAGTCTGAAATCACCAAAATTATTTTAGCAAAGTTTCTAACAATATCTGGATATTAACAGGAAAATTTGGACGGCGTGTCAGAAAATAATGAAAGTCATTAGCTTCGACAGAACTTTGATTTGGTGCGTATTTGTCCTCTTTAGACAGAGGAAAAAGAACATTAGCATGGGTGACCCATTGGAAATGAGGTTTACGATCACTCGTCGGAATTTCATGCTTTTGCCCAAAATAGCATCGGAAAACATAAAAATCCAAAATATCGCGATCCTAACGCTACCCATACCCAATTCCCCATATCCTTAATTCCTACGAGAGTAGAGGACAGTACGGCATCCCCATTAAATGTCTGAAAGATGGAGTTGTATTAGAAACCCTTGTCACTCACATAATTAATCTTTCAATCTTGACAAATACAGTTTCAGATGAGCTCACAGCAGCAAGAATTAAACTGCTATAAAAGAAAAATATCAAACATGGAGTGGAAAACAATAGGTCTGTGCGCGTTGTCACAGCTATTTCCACAATTTTAGAAAGAGTTGTTAACAATCAATTAGAAGGTCACCTTAGCGAGAACCGCATTCTTTATGACTGCAATTATGTAGGAATGGTCATGTTTGATTTACAAAAGGCGTTTGACACAGTCGACCACGGCTCCTTCTAACATAACTTCAGACGATGGGCAGTGAATCCATAGACTGGTTGTAAAGACACACTTTGTGTCATTTAACGGAACAGAATCAGAGCCCACGACAATCCGATTTTGTGTCTCTCAAGGGATCATTTAAGACCTCTGTTGTTCCTATGCTGCCGCAGTCTATTACGATGATCCATCGCCAACAATATAACGTTTAAAAATCTCAGATTGAAATTTCTTCACAGACATGCACCAGCTTCAAACAGAAAAAACAGGAGAATCCTGTCCTCAGCTTTAATTCAGTGTCATTTAGACTATTCATGCGTCTCCTGGTACACCAGTGTTACTAAAACCCTGAAAAAAAGTTACAGATTATCAGAATATAGTTGTTAGGTTCAACTTGGACAGGAACTCTCGGGATCATATAGGGCAACGTCAACTGCACAGCATTGGTACACTTAATGGAAATGTTTGAGTCCAGCAATTAAAATCACGATTTTAAAATTTTAACAGTAAGGCACCATCCTAAATGCAGCACAACTTTATACAGACAAAAGATCATCAGGGAAACAACACCAGACAGCAGCACAATCACAATTACCTTGTCACCAGTGTGAGTGGTCAAGCTCGAAATTATTTCTATTATACCGCAATATCAGAATGGAACAGGTGACCTGACCATATTAAAGCAGCCAAAACCACACAAAGTTTTAAATCAAAAGGAAAGCAGTGACCAAGGACCGAGCAACCCAGAACGAGAATAACACATTGCATCATTATTAACCTGCTAGTTTCAATACATATAATTATGTGTGAGGAGTGCAATGGTGCTGATGAATTGGAAGACACATTATAATCATGATTTTTAGAAATTTACAATGTTGATTTTGAATTTGATTCCTTTAAAATTTTTGTCTGCCCCACAATTTTTTTTATCCATGACCCCAATGGAAATAAGCTTTCTCGGGCTATACGAGTGCTTGTTATGTCCATTAATTTTCAACGAACAACTTTCCATATTTGTTGCGTATTCGTGCATTTTGTATGCATTATGTTAATTGCACCATATAATTTAGGTGATGTTAATTTATGTATTCTGTTTTAGCCATTCTATGCAAGGCGTATTGATACAGCATAGCTTTCATTGTATTTATTTTATTTTCATTTACGTAATGTCTCACTGTGATATCTGTGTAATTGTACCCTCGTATGTTAATTTATGTTCTTGCCATTCAAACACGCTTGTCACTGTGATACCAGACTGTTTATACTCATTCATTAATGTATCATTTTATATATTGCTGACTGGCACGGAATAAAATTAAATCAAATCAGGAGGCGCATGTAGCTGTTGGGAGTGCTTGGTAGACCTCTCCGGACCATTTCCGATCTGCAGAACTCTTTTACGAACGTATTGGATTGAATTCAGACAATGATAGGACATTCCCGATCAATGAGGATAGTAATCCAATTTCTCACTTTTCGTGTCCTAACTCTGTCGGATCTCAAACGAGAGCCATAACGCCACATTAAGCAGCTTTAAAGTTCCTTGCAATTTCACGAATTTATTATCAACGTGACATATATATATATATATATATATATATATATATATATATATATATATATATATATATATATATATACATACATGCATACATATATATATATATATATATATATATATATATATATATATATATATATATATATATATATATATGTATGTAAATGGCTTCCAATTGCTCAAGTTTTGAATCGGCCCACTTGCATGTGTGCATTTATGTATGATCTATGTATGTATCTATGTATGTTCGTACTTATCCTGGAAAGTGCTGCAAGTTGGTTGGCATAATCACACCCCAACATATGGGGAATATATCCGACAGTAGAAACACCCATGCATTTCAACTTTCTAAAGCAAATTTTTTACGAACTTTTAATAAAACAACAAATACAAAAGTTTTTAGTTTTGGTCGAGTTGCTACTTAACTTGTGGTCTGCTGTGCTGATCAATATGCTCGAAAGGTGAATTAGAACAGGATCAATTGCGTCAAAGAAATTGAGTCGTAGGGGTAGAACGCTGGCCTCTGGAGATGGATATTCTAGTATCGAGTCCTGGACTTGAGCGAAAAAAGTAGAGATAAACAATCAATATTCAAATTCAAAAATGATGCTGTGGAGGTCACGTGCGTGTCTATGTAAAATAGAAGACTCATGTCAGCCCCTGTGCCTACGAAATACAGACTCATGTGACCCCCCTTGTCTATGGAATATGGGCAGTCCCTTAGAATTAAGAAAAAAAAAGGCCTGGAGGGGTATAACTAAATTTTCAACTCTCGGAGAGAAATTTCCTCGTGGTTCCTAAACTAGTGCAGGCTGGCAATAGGTTCTGAAATACAGTGGCAAACTGTATAAACAATGTTGTGTTTTCTCCTATTCAGGCTTCAAAGCGCCACCTTGTGTTTTCTCCTTTTTATGGTTCAAAGCGCCACGTTGCGCCAGTTTTATTATTATAAGTTGAACATGATCTATATTATTTTTAATGCAATTCTTTTCAAAAAGACAGTTTTAAAATTAAAACTATTAATAATATAAATATATAAAAATGCAGACACAGAATTTTTTAAGTACCCGCATCTTATTTCTCCTATAGGTGCAGTTACATAGCGACAATGTTCATATTTGAATCCAGGTTTGCGGGTTAAGCCAACACTGTTATTCTTACACGTAAAAAAAATCATAAAGTAAAAATATCGAGACACACTTTGACGTGTAGTTAATGCCACATCCGTGTTGGGTTTTGTCTCGAAGAAAATCAAATGTACTTGAAATATGTGAACAGTATGATGAAATTTATATTTGGCGAACACTGTTTAAATGTTAATTCCTGCAGAAAGTCAAGGATATCTGGCGAAAGAGACAGGTTAAAAATCTTAGTCATTTCATACCTTTTTTCTGAAAAATATGTTCAGAAAATACAAATCATTGGTTTCAGGAATAAGTGTTATTGTACCTCGCTTTACCATTATGAGACAAATATCATCTGTGGAGGAACCTATTGAAAACATAGAAAGTTTACAGTATGATAAAAGTTTGTAAATTCCTTGTGTTAAAGTAAATTGTATGTCCAAGGTAAGGCTGAGATGCAATATCGATAGCTAAATGTTTAATTTTCCATACAACTTAACAATTGAGGTAAGTATATGAAGCGATGACGACTGTTCTGAGGAAAGCGAATAGACGATAAAATGGCCATGCTTTTGCAGCATGCAAACATGTATAGATACACATCAATTGTTTTATATTAACTTCTATTTATACCCTCGTATATATGCGTAATAATTTCCAAGAAAAAATAACTTTATTAAATTTTATTTAAAATCTAAAGACTTCAATAATTCCAAATCTATAAAGTTTTATATGGTTCTTTTAAAAGGTTGAATTACCACAAGTTCTTGAACTGCGTGGAGCAGGGTTACTTTTTTAAAAAGAGGAGTGAGTGTGCACCACCTTAGTAAACAATAGTGTGATGTCGCTACTTAAATTAAAAATGACATGTCAATTCATACGTAAGCGTATATCATATACATCATTGCAGATATGATGGAAGTGTGCAAACACGAAAAAAAAAAATAATCTATACCTACCCTCAAGGTGCAAGAACTTTGCAGGCACAAAAAGCCGAACTGTAAGTTGCCCTCGATGTTAATAGTAGAGACAGCCCAAATATAGTTTTAAAGGTACATGTAAGTACAAAAGACGCAGAAAGAGTTTCATATACCACAGGCACAATTTCTGGCTGGGCAATTATATTTCACAACTTTTTTTTTTTTATCAAGGGTCTAAAACCTTTCTCATGTATTTCAAATGTATATAATGTATTCTTATTGACATTTTATGTATTCAAGAAGACCCCTGTGCAATCAACTTTGTGCTGGCCTTGTTAAATACAGATTTTACTAGCTTACTTACTTACATACCAATATAAGTTTTTCTATGGAGAAAACTCTCTGATATTATTGAGAAATAAATGAGATTTTAACATCATGTGTCATGCTTTTCACATTGCGAGTATACAATTTTTCCCAAACCTTTAACCATTGTGATTGTACTTTGCATATAGATATTTCTGGCTCGTCTCATACTATAGTTATACATTTCGTTGCTTGATTGAAAACGGATTCAGACAGTTATTATTTGGCTTTTGATTGAGGACTTGGTAGTAAAATATATATTCTGATATTGTGAATATTGATGAATGCTGAGAGCATATTGTTCTTATGTTCAAAACTGTCCTTAAGTGCCAATGTGATGATAGTACCATTTGGTCCTTAATCTTTTTAAATCAATATTATTTGGCCAGCTAGATTAATTTTGATAAACAATTATTATGTTATTGTCGCATCAAACACACACAATATGTTTGAAAGCAAGTATAATACATATTCGAAACATAATAGTGTATACTCTAAACCCGTAATTTTTCTAAACAAAATTGCAATTAATTATAAACCGTTCATAATTAATTGTCGCAAGTAATTATATTAAAAGTATTCTCGTTTTAAATTAAATGACATCTCTTGTGTAGAGATTTGATTAAAAAAATGAAAAATGGGCAAATTAGACGTTTTTAGTGCATGACTTTACCTACACAATACTACAATAGTATGCCATTATCAATCTACCCTAGCTATCGTTAACATTACTGGAAGTGCAGTCGTGTTTGGACGATACTAACGTCGTAAATTTATGACGTCTTTTTCAAAGTCAATTTGTTTCAACATGATCCAGCTATATGCAGGCTCGATTCAGGATAAAACTTCTGGTCATCGGTTACTTTTGCACTTATTGCAATTTCATTAAAACCAGGTAGTTATAAGTCAGAATAAACAAAATGTGCAGAATGGAAACGGATCACTGACCTTTGTTTCCAGATTTCATGAAAGTATTTTGTGGTTATAAATAAACCTCCTAGAAACGACAACATTCCATATAAAATAATTTTAAGAAGTTACTTTTGTAAAAGACTATGTTCAGAGGTTCCGATATATAGAATAATATTAGCACTAAAGAAACTCGATGATTCCCCGTTGAGAAAAGTAGCATGGCCCAGATCAGTATACAAATTGCCAAACATCTAAATTGGAAAAGTCACATAAAAAGACCTCATCCAAGTTATCCAAAACCATTGGTATCATGTACAAATTAAAAGAATACTTACCAAACAATATTATGCAAACAATATATAATTCACTTGTACTTCCTTATCTTACCTATGGTTGTCTACTTTGGGGCCATAATAATACAAGAATTGAATTACACCAGAATAAATTGCATGAGAATAACAAGACTGATTATTATTTTTATCATCATCATCATCATCATCATCATCATCATCATCATCATCATCATCATCATTCGCATCTAGATTTTGCAATTAAGTGACTAGTTCTCACGTGATGATTTGGCAGAAATACATGTTACACTCATATACGTTTTTCTGTCCAATAATTATACAGGTACGCGTTTCTGTCTCCTCATTAAGATAAAAAATCTTGCAGGTACACGATTTTGCCATTCTTGTAATGACAAAAGGGCTTAACTTTTAGAGATGATGACTTTGCCTGGGAAAAATCATGATGGGTACAACCCTGCTACCAAGAAAATTGATTTTTTACTCCCATTTCTCTTTTCCCTACTCAAATCCAACAATCTTTCAAGCCAGGCGCTTATTGCTGCTCCACATTTTCTGTCAGTTTGTTTGTCACTTTCTCTTGATATCTTATTCATTCGAATAGCTGCCGCTGGTCCGGTTTCCTTTATTCATGATACAAAATAGATGTGCAAGTTCACTTTCTGTCAGCTAATTTTCATAATCAATGTGTCAATTCAATAGAGCATTTTCCAAAAGTTACATGCCTACCGCAATTTTGTTTAATTTTTGAAAAGAAACGTTGCTGGATGAAGCTAACTAGAGCCCCTTATCTATTGACTTAAGTGCTATCTCATTGATTATATAATGGCAATTAGGATGCCCCACTAGGTGCTGTTTGAAGTCCAGTTGAAGTCTGACTCCTGCAGCCAAGGCTTGCAAGGAGAAATGGGGGGTGAAAACCCTCCGACGAAATGGCCTTTAGTCTGGTATCTTTAGCTGACGTGTACAGAGCATGTGGTAATGTACCCAAAGAATGTGTTTTACTGGAAAACGCAATTTCGATTAACTATGCACATGCACGTGCTTTTGCCAAATTAGGGTAGCACAGTGCATAATCAGATGAATGTATGGATGAGCATAATCTCTTTTCGTGAGAGGGGGTAACAAAAGCTATAATTTTTGAAGAAAGTGGGGGAGGGTCGGTTGAGGTTCACAAAGCAGTCTCAGAAGATAGGCCTATACCAACATCCAGAATTCCATGTCAAAATTGCATCATTTGTCCCGGGATTTCTTTCAAATTAACATACTCACAGAAGTAAAGCATACAGACTGGTGACTGTAAACACAAAGGAAAACAAATAAAATCCCAAAATACATAGGGTGTTCAAGTATCCTATTTGTACCTGACGCCGCTTGCATAAGAATCTGGGGCTTTGTTCTTTATATGGGCCAACTCTCTTGCGGTCACCGATATAGATGCCCTACCATTTGTGATAATGCAGCCTTATTTAATTCTAAAAACTCTGTTTGTGGCTTTTTCCTACACTTCTGTCATATCTAGATATTGCATATTACAATGCATGAAAGTTAATGAAGGTCCATGCTCAAAGGGTCTCTTCTTGAGAGAGGGGGTAGCAAAAGCTGCTGCATTTTCGGAGAAGGAAGGCAGGGGGGTGTCAAAATATACATATATTCCTATATAAGGTTTAGTGGCCCCAAAAACACGAAGGCATGGTCACCCCAATATTTTGAGCACCCTACCACCTGAAGCTTGGCATATAATGAAAAGCACTAGATGTAATAAGTCGTAGTGGAAGGGCAACGACTCGCGTTGATATATTTTGATAAACACACAGTTTGTCAACCATTCATTTAGTAATTAGGCCTAATATGCATGTTAAATGTAGGTCTATCCCTTTAGAACAGTGGCGTGTTCTGAATATCTTGAGGGAGGGTCGTAACCTAAGACGATTCTATGTATTTGTTCGCACCACAGGCGGGAAATCATGGGGGTTGTTGGGCATACCCCTCCCAAGAAAATTTTGGAAAAATTGTTTAATTTAGTACAACGTGATGCACTAGGCAGACAGCTGTGGCCATAGAGAAACTTAAATTGACAAGAACCTTTTGTGTGTGTGTTACGTTGGGGTTCCTTTCGTATGTTCAACTGATTCTCTGTGGAAAAACAGTAATAGATAGAGTTGAAGAAGAGATAAAAAACAAGTGTTAGCTCTTTGAAACTTTCATATATTTGCTTTCACAATCCGTGGGTTACCACTTGGGAAAGCAAATATCAAACGTGGCGGGGATGTACCTTGGGTCGGCCTGTACCGCGTTTGTTTAAATAGTCGGGTTCCAGTGATTTTTGATCTTTTAATGATTTAATGCTTTAATGAATTTTTTTGTTTAAGTTTTTGGCAAGATCTCTCGAGCTGCTTGGGCATTTTTTTTTTCAAACTAGCAAAGGGACATTTCTTGGGGCCCCTAGTCCTTCAGTTCTTCAACAAATTTCAAAGATAGTCGAGAGACATTCAAACATTAATATTGAAAAATGCCGTTTTAACTGCCACAAAATGTGCTATTATTTGTTTTCATGATTTTCAATATTGAAAGTTTTCGCTATATTGATGTTTTCATGTGCCTATTAATAAATCCAAGATAACTAGATTCAGACATGATAATATTTGAAATAAATTATGAAAAAATTACGTAATGGACTATTTGTCTTTGATCTTAATCAAAATCATGGTATTTTATTGTGTGTACCAATATACCAGACTGCGTGTTACCAGAGTGGATGTGGAATTAAAGGAGAAGGCCAGTTCAGAATTACGCCATACATCACCTTTCTACAAAAAAAACAAAACAAAACAAAAACAAAAAAAAAAAAAAAAAAACTTAAAAAAAATCCACCTAATCTGTAGCTTTCTCTATGTAACTTAGCAATGAATAAAATACATTGCATGTATATTTGTTACCTATTACCAACTATGGTCTTATGTCATGAGGCAAGTGCTCTGTTATTACACAGCCTTGCATTACAGTGCACTTGAGTCTCATTCACTCGTATTACTTCCCTTCACACTGAAAAGAGGCCATTTTAAGAGTAAAACCAAGAAATGCATCCACTATAATGCCCCACCTTATGATGTGCTCATTTTCTGAACTGTAATAACTGATATCATTTACTCCTACGGGGTCTACGAAAGAATGACATGTCCAAAGAGATTGCTTTCTGTATTTACATATTAGCAATTGATATAGCAGCTACTCATGATGTTAATTTCTCTTATTATCAACCTGGGGTTTGCGTTTAAATTTCGGGTTAGAGGCCAGTGCTGGCCACAAACAAATTGAGCTACCCATGCTTGTTTAAATGGCAGAGAAAATGCTGTACGCTGTAACAGGTATTGCTTCTATTTCTTTATGGCGTTACAACCACAATGAAAAATGAAATATTACCTTTTGAAATGCTGTTTTTCTATATGTGTTCACACATATCTGTAGTGGTCTGCATCTTTAGGTTGTTAAGAACCTGCAGCATGCAAGCTGTAGATGGCAAGCTCTGAAGGGACATTGTATCATAGCCCAGGAGCATAAGGAAAAGGGTAGGACACAATTATTAGACAGCTGGATTTTTTATGACAGGTGCAGAAACCAATTCTAAAGCCAACCATGCAAAGTTCACCAAGTTCGCCCTTGTGGCAACTTCAGAATTAAAAATGGCAGCCAGGCCAGAATAAAGTGAAGGAGATCCCAAACGCATCTTAATATGTTGAGCACCAACCAGTTATTGCTTTTACACTAGTTTATCTTTAAATGTTCAAGTCCATAAAATGTGATGACTTGTTAAACCTTTGGTATTATTTCAACTTTGGAGCTTGTGATTATATAAACATTGCTCCATAATGACTGGTCTTGTCTTGTGTCTTCGGCCATGTAAAAGATGGTGTATCGCAATGACCATTCATGGATTTAATAGGAATTTTGATTTGATTTGTGAAATGTACTGAGAAATGATTTGGGTTACAACTAATCAACAAAAATACAAGATGGCTACCAGGGCCTTTTACTTAATGGAGAGGCCATAAATGCAGGCGCAAGCTTCAAATAAGATATAACATGAAGCCATTTGTAAACACTAATTTTCATAATATGGAAATCATATTGAATTTAGTAAAAAATAACATATTTCATCATAGGAGCTGTGCTATTGACGACTCAAATAATAGAGGAAGATAGCCCAATCTTTACAAAAAGTGCATTAGTATTTCTTTAGGTAGTTTGTAGGCCTGGCCATTATTCATCAAAATCAGCGTGTTTGAGGGTCCATTTTAAATATTTCAAAATGCAAGATGTTGACGCATTCCAAAAACGCCACATGGCACAAGGTGTACAGGTTGAATGCACAAACAATTTACCAAAACATACAAATGCTGCTAACATCTGCAAAATGTATGGACTGTGAAGTTTCTTAAATTCAGTCATTCTGTACATAAATGTGAGATGTGTTTTTCCAATCATGTTTAGAGGAAATAGTGCACACCGAAGATAAATATAAGCCATCCTCGAAGCACCCATATGCTCTCCCACATCCTGTCTTGCAGCCACAGAATACCATCTCCAGGCCCTGATGTGGGGCCACTGGCTTGTCTGTTTTAACTGCAATCTGATGTCATTCCTTATATTGCCAACCCCAGTCAGTTGGCAGAAGTTCATTCCAATGCCACTGTTGAACTGTGTGGTATATTCTAAAGCTGTGGACCGTTGCAGCTGTAGATGTAAGTTGGAATGATTCTAACTTAAAACTAAAAGATATGGATGCTCGATGGACAGAACAAAAATAAATTAAATAACAATGGCTTTCAAGAAACCTTTAATTCCCATCTTCATATAGTTCAAGAGTTCACCTGCCCCTGTTGCTTCTTCAAGTGTACTTTCTGTTTCAGAGAATACAATCAAGAACACCCAGTTGTGACAATCTTTAAAATGGTATGTAAAAAGAGCAAATGTTGCGTAAGACAATCAAACACTTCTTGAATATCACCAATGCAGTATATCAGAAATACTTTTAGAGGCTATATGATGCCAAAAATGTATTCAGATATAAACCTAAAAATGGTTACAACCAATATATCAGTAAATGTAGGAAGGCAACCAGGGAAGTTTTATATAGAGTTATGCTTAGCATAGTTTGGTTATTAAGAAAAGTCTTAAGAAGAGAATTTATTGACTTCATGATTAAAACGTAACATGAATAAAAAGAACCTTTTCATCTTGTTATGCTTGGTATAGTTTAGTTATTCACGAAATGTCTAAAAAAAGAATTCATTGACTTCGTGACTGAAACGTAACGTAGACTAGAAAAGGCTGATTTTCCAACAGAAAATCACATGTCTCCCTGTGCGCCCTTACTATTGTCACCCTTTTTTATAAATAGGCATACCCATTCCAATGAGCTACAGATACGGTGAAGGTACACCCTTTATTGAAACTTCAAAACGTTGATTTTTGACGAAATGCCCACGTGACCTTGAAAAGTAGGTCAAGGTCATATATTTGCAGTTACAAGCAAGGTCTTACAAAAGTCTTACATAGAAACATAATCACACAAAATGTCAACCTCTCTAAGTCAAATCTTTCACGAGTGCATCTGGATTGATTTTTAAAGATTGGCCTTGTGACCTTGAAACTTGACCAAGGTCACTGATGAACAATCCCAGCCTAGTTCATATTAAGGTACATAATCATGCAAAAATCAAAGCCTTGCGGAGTGATTGCATCTGCGTCAATTTTACATGACATGCCCATGTGACCTTATAAAATAGGTCAAGCTCACCTATCTGCAAACCCAACCTTGTTCATATTAAGGAATATAATCATGCAAAATTTCAACTTTTTAAGTCAAATCCCTGCGGAGTGATTGCGTCTCCGTCAATTTTCCATGACATGCCCATGTGACCTTTTAAAATAGGCCAAGCTCACCTATCTGCAAACCAAACACAGTTCATATTATGGTACATAATCATGCAATATTTCAACCTCTTAATTCAAATGCTTGCGGAGTTATTGCGTCCACGTTTATTTTACATGACATGGCCACGTGACCTTGAAAAATTGGTCAAGGTCACACATCTGCAGTTACAGGGAAAGTCTGACAAAAATCTTACATAGAAACATAATCACACAAAATATCAACCCCTTTAAGTCAACTCATTCTCGCATGCATCTGCAATTATTTTTAAAAGTGGCCATGTGACCTTGAAAATAGGTCAAAATCACCCATCTGCAATCCCAAGCAAGGTTTTATATAGGAATATCTTCACAATACATATCAACTTCCCAAGTCAAATCTTTCTCGAGGTACCGCATCCGCAACACACACAACAATGTGTTGAGAAAGAAGAAGAAAAAGAAGAAGAAGAAGAGGAAGAAGAAGAAGAAGAAGAGGAAGAGGAAGAGGAAGAGGAAGAAGAAGAAGAAGAAGAAGAACAAGAACAAGAAGAACAAGAAGAGAAAGAACAAGAACAAGAACAAGAAGAAGAACAAGAACAAGAAGAAGCGGAAGAAATGGACGCTAAAAGAATATGTCCCCCATTGCACGGCGAAACATAATTAAAAGAACCTTTTTATCTTTTTAGATGTAGACGTTTGTCAAAAGTTGTATGTCTTCCCATAAATGTTTTAAATAAAGATTTTAATTCTCTTGACGTTAAAAAAGTGATATGATCATCTAAAAAGTTGAAGAATATATCACATAAATATAAATCATCAGTGCTTTCGCTTTTAATCAATGTCGTTATAAAAATCCTAAAATTGCCTCGATAAAACAAGTTTGTGTTCCTTTCGCCAAATCTACACAGGTTTAAGAAATTGAATGAAAAAGGTAATGAAAAGACACTGACTGACAGACTCGTAGACAGACAGATAGATGGAGCATTTTCAAACGTTTCAAACATTTCACGAAAGACCGAAAATCAATGCACCAATGTCCTTTGTGGCTCTTTGGTCAAAGAATACAAAAATCAGTGGAGTGGTCCTTCTTTAGAGAGGCCACCCCTAAAGCACATACAGCAGGTGGTCTTTCAATGGCGGTTAAGTAACATGAAGCATATAGCACTTTACGCCTGATAAATTTGCCCTTAGTAGACTGGTGGTTTTAATTTGAGTGGTCGCTCAAAACAGGGACTACTGTAACGCATATTCCCGACGACAGAGAAAGAGGTAAACATAAACAAAAATATTGCATAAAGAAAAATAAATGGTATAATTTCCACATATTTTTATCACAAGAAAGACAATGATTGTGTGAGCAGGAAAGATACATCACATGTATTACATGTATCTAAGTCTTATTATTGGAGAAGCTTAACCAGTGTTAGTATGATAACACTGTTGTAGATGCAGGGACTGGATTGGTTATGAACTGTTATACACACACTTAGCAAAAATATGTTATTAAGCCTGCTTTATAATGCTCTTCCAAATTACACGAAAATCTGTCTTGGTAAAGCATAGTAAAAATACAATATTAACGTTGATATCTGTGGCATTTGTTTTTCTCGAACGTCACGCAAAGCACTTAAATATAAGTTTAACGAATAGTGGCAATAGACTTTTTTTAAAGTTAAGGCATAATGCATACAGTTTTGAGCGGCAGACTCAAGTTTTAATGGATGTCAGCGAGTTTAACGAATAGCCACCCCTAAACGTTAATAAGTTAAAAAATTAACGTTTCGCGGTGATTTATCGTTTGGCGGCTGGACAGGTCCAGGTAACTACTAACTAATTTTGGCATTGTGATAATCAGTGTTTAAAGCAATTAGCTGTTCTTGCAATAAAGCATGAGTCAGCATGATATTGCGTTGGCCAGTGTAACAAATGCTGGATTAAACTGCCCTACACTGTCATTATCCGAAAGTCAAATTGAAATTTCTTCATAAAAAAACTATTTTATTGAAAAAAAAATGCATTTATGAAAACTCTGAATTGACAAACTGGCCATTGGACCGTACATACTTTATTGAGCAGTCCTCTAATGGTCACGGTAATTACCCACTGTGTTCATTGTTAATCAATGTTTGTGTTTCACAGACTGATTAAATTATCATTTGTCAAAGGGTACTCATTGCTTACTTATGGCTCACAATGACTAGTTAGCTCTGATAGGGTATAGAGGATTAGGATAATTGAATTCTCAATGGTTTGAGTCCATGATGCACAGTTGTAGTGACACAAATCTTTCAGAATGAATATCTTGGAATGTATACTCACGATACTTGTGAATTTTTGCAAGCATAACTGAAATTTTGATCAAGGGATTTGCAAGCGGTGATTGAAAGATAATAGTGGAAGTTTGGCAGGATTTCACAAATACAAAACTCCCTCAGCTTCCTATGATTGTTTGCATCAACACGGTTTTGTAGCTTTTGATACCTTACTCGATCAGCCCTCGTTCATGTCACCAGTAAGAAAGACAAAAAAGATCCCTGAACGCAATTCACCAGAAAAAATAAACTAAACCCCCCAACCCCCCAACCCCCCAACCCCCGCGTCATCAGTTTGTAAAGAGTGCCTAAGAAACGACAAATCCATTTTGTATTCGTAGCTGAATCAACAAAGCTACCAATGTATGCAATATGTTATACACGAACAGTGGCCCTTCTCATGAGGCCCCTGTTACAAGAGGCAAGCTCTCGTATAAGACTATCATTTTTATGCAGAAACAGTACAATATAACTGGGCCTGTTAAAGATATATTAATACATGGTATAAAAATTATCTTCACGTCCATTTGTCATCTTCAATTGTGTCATTATTTGCCTTTAATAATTAATTACATTATAAAAGCCGGGTTATAACAGAAAACAGCTGCTACAGGTGTTGATCATCCTGACATTTAATACACTGGATTTATAGTTGACAGTTATAGAACAGTTATTACTGGTACAGGAACACGGCTGAACAGCTGTACCATCCCCGTTTGTGTCAAGCTCGATGTATCACCATGATATAGCTCATGGTAAAGCTCGATGAACTATAAATTATTTTATATATATATATATATATATGGACGAAAACAGGACGACAATGATTTGGTTGGTAGCACACTGACACCTTCCACATAAGATCTGTTCCTCGCTTTATATCGAGCAAATGTTACATATTTGCGGTACTTTGTAATGGAAACTATTATACCTTGTCAGTTTGACAGAAGGAAAACACAAATGACCGATGTTCCCATTATACAAAATACCTGGGAATCCGGACTTGAGTATAGGCTCGACACCTACCCACACATCTACACACATAGACACTAGATGCTTCAGACATGAAAGCAGTTTTTTTTATGTATATATGATGCCGTATCTGCTGAGGTCAGCACTTCCGAACTGCAAGGCTTCAAAAGATCCACACACGCTTGAGGAAGGCCATACATATTTTCCTTGTATCTCGTGGTGATACTTTTATAAATGCATCAGTTAAGGGAAGTTATTTTGGCCTCCACGAGAATTACTACTGCACGATATATATCACCGTACGAAGAAACTGGGAAGCCCCCACGAGCAGTTACCTACCCTCATTAGAACCTGCATGGACACTCAGTCTGCGCTTGTGTGATCCAGTATCTCTGCAGCAACTGATGGAAGGAATTTCTGACGTTTCAGAGGCTTTCCCCGGCCTCCCTCCCAGTGTTTATCTTCCGTAGAGTCTAGCCCATCAGATAATTTTATAACAACCCCACAAAGCTTATCCTGGATGCTTATTTATTTCTCCGAGTCAAATTGTTTTATTTTGCCTACAGATTATACCTCTAACATTTCCCCTTTTTTCCATATATTCCATTATGTCTAGCAACTCCTTTATTTCAAGTACATGGTAGTCCTCCCTTAGAGAGACTGCCTTGCTAGCAGGCCCAGAAATTACCTTAAAACATATGGTCTCCTAATGAAGGTGAAATAACATGAGTAACACAGCTCTATGGACCTTGTACCTCTGGTTGTAACTATATTAATGTGGTTTCGAGACTGAGCTACTCACTTCCCTTTTTGCGCTGTGCGAACAATGCGACCAAAGCCTGTTGACCTGAACTAATATATTCTATGTAGCCATAAGCACGCGTGCTGGAATGAAAGGTCTATTAGCAAGGAGCATGAATCTGGCACCTTTGTAATAATGCAGAGACATACTCTTGTAGAAGTTTGACCTTAGTTGCAAGGAACGCTCAAAAAGTTATATCTTTCAGAGATAAGTGTAAGTACAGTTAAAGTAAAGGCACATGATTGCTTGAAGAAAAGACTTAGTACGTTTTTATATTTTACATAACCATGCCAAGGAGAAGATAAACAAAAAACACAACATCCGAGATGACCTTGTAGTAATTTATGACCTTTTGTGCTATGGTCTTTCAAAAGGTGCACAATCCCTTCATTGCAATACCACCAACATTTACACATATGGAATACACGCGATGTAAATTCAAATGAGTTTGGAATTTTGAAAACAAAAAGGCAGTTGGATTCAGGAATACAAATTAATGATCTGCTCTTTTTAACACTTAATATACTCATAACATTTTCCAGGTATCCTTATTTGCTTGTCTTGAAATTATACAACTTTTTCTGCATTAAATATTATACATTTCGCATTTTGTGACAGATTATGACTGGATATATGGCCAATGATAGGTACCAGTGGTCTTTCCCTTCCTTATTATTATGATGGGTGCTATTACGTCGAGATAGTCAGGTGTTTGCTTCGTTCTTATTAACTGCATCGCCAGCTGGTAATTTTATGATGACTATTATTATCTTCCATGGATGTTTTCTAGTTTAGTAAGCGTGTTTTATATTGATCATAAATAGCACAAATTTCTGCTTAGGTTTGCTGGCGACAGGTGATAACATATGTTTGGCATTGAATTATTGCGTCAGAAACTTTATGTACACAACCCTGCTTGGCGGTCTATTTATTTTGCGGGTCTGGATTCACTCTACGGAGTGGGCCGGGATCTGCGATTCTGACGATAACTACAGTGGGCAATCTCGTCAGTTCAGTATTCTAGCCAATAGATAGGACTCTGTTTGGTATTACTATCTTCTTGACAGTGTCAATATAAGCAAATACATGTACATTATGCGCAGTGCTGAACTATTTTATTGGAAAACTTTTCATGCAAATTGCACCGTTTAGTCACAAGCTCCGTGTTTTGGGGTTTTTTTTATTTTGTTTTATAACCAACTCAGGTGAACCCTAAAGCATACACCACACGCCACGCCAATTAATACCCTTTTGGTTGCTTGTAATATGTATTTTGTTTTAGTGTTATATGTATTGTCCTCTATGCTATCTTTACGTGTAGGTGCATTCCTAGGTTTTTGTCATGTTACTATTGCAGTTATCAGTATTAAACATTTGTACTCTCTCAGCCTCTGCTCAGGAGCATTCGAATTTGATATCTTTATTACTGTATTTGGAGGGTATTGAACTTACGTACTATTTTGTGATACATGTAAATTTTATTCAAGCTTAAATATCCTTTTCATGTTCTTCAAAACATTACGCATCTCCATAGCATTTCTGTACATTTATTTAAATTATTGCACTCTACTCAAGCCAAATGCAACTGTACTTAGTAAAACAAGAAGTCATACTATTTTCTCAACAAATGTAGCGTTACCTAATCTGCGACTAAAACTTATTGAATATTGGTACTCATCTTATCGAGCTCTAGTAAATTTAAGCGTTGGGCTAATCCCATGTACTTTGTGCTAATTTTTTTAGTCATTGAATTATATAAACTGTTTTTACTGGGAAGCAGCTAAGCTTTGCTGACAGCTTTTGCGTTGTTTCCACCTGTAATATATGAGAGGCTCAAAGTTGCAATCTCCATACTTGAGGGGGGGCAACGGTATTTTCGTGACTCGTGATCCTATCTTTTTATTTTCCGTGATCTGTGAAACAATAACATTAATTTTCGGGATTCGTTATTAAGCCATTGCTCGTGAATCGTGAATATGCATATAAGCTGAATATTTTTTCCTGTGAACTGTGAATACATTTTTTTCCTGTGAACTGTGATCAAGACCCCCCTTGCCCCCCCCCTCAAACTTCTGCTCACTGAGTTGTGGTCTTGTCACCACCTGGTAAATTACATATTTTTGTGTCCACATAATGTCAGTATTATCTATAACAGAGTTTTTGCCGTTGCTAAGTACATCATTAACATGTATTACTACCATTTGTGTGCAGTCATCCGTGATTCCAGTTTTCCCACTAAAAATCAACTGGCTATTTCTACTTGTTTGAATAATTGTTTATTTACTTATCATTTGTGCACAGTCTTACATTTGTTACTTACCCGTACAAGCTGACAGTACAATTGTTTATTTATTTTTTTTTTTTGTTTCCTCTTATGTCACAAACACCTCATTCATTCCAGCGTCTACTTATTGGCGGTACTTCCCTTGCTATGACTCTTAGCTGGTGATATTCATGTCAATCCCGGGCCCGCTCGTGATCTTTGTAATATTACCCTCTGTCATTATAAATGTTTATAGTTTAACTACTGACAAGTTTAGATGCCTAAAACCCGATATTGTTCCAGACTTTGACATTATTACCCTGTCTGCAACATTGCTTTCAAACAATACACCTGATGATGACTTTAACTTACCTGGCTATTATGATATTATACATAAGGAACACCATAATATTATAGGGGTGGCGTGGCTGTGCTTGTATCTCCGGCTATTGTAATTTCTCGTCGCATTGAACTTTTATGGACCGAGATTAGAGTTCACAATAATAAATTTTTACTTGGGGTAGTCTATAGACCTCCTAACTCACTTGTTTCTCTTTGGAACAAGCTACAAGAGTTTCGATTAAACCACTTTTTTTAATATTCAAAATATTACTCTAACTGGCCATTTCAATTCTGACTTGAACACCATGTCGGGTGTAAAGTTGCAGCAGTTTTGCGACACTTATTTTCTTAATTTGCACATTCACGAGCCTAACCTAATAATAGCAACAACCTCTACTTGTTTAGATCAAATAATTTCTAATATACCACATTTTGTTAAAAAACCACGTGTCTTAACACCAATCTCATTTGTGATCATTCAGTAATTGCTGCCAATACACTTTTTCGGCGCAAAAAGAAACCTTCTTTTGATAGACAAATTTGCAATACGACAGAGCGGATTTCGATAAGTTTAGGGATTTGCTTGATATAGCAAATTGGGACATTTGCTTTGACTTTGGAAATGCTGAGTTGTGCAGTAAGATTTGGACAAAAGTGTGCCTTGATGCGGCAAACCATAATATTCCAAACAAAGAAATCTTGATCTTCCATGGTATAATTTGATATTCCATGGTATAATTTTCGGCTTTGTTGTGAGAAGCGGAAAGTTCTTTGGGCTTATAAGAGGGCAAAAGATAAGAAACATGATCTACAAGCTTGGAGTGCTTATAATAATCATCGTAGTCAATAAGATCACTTGAAATGTGCCGAATAAGCTCACAATACTAAACTTAGCGCTTCTTTAAAAAGTGCAAAGCATAAAAACAAAGCTTGGTGACACATCGTCAAACAGCTTATGAAAAGAAATCAATCTCCGTCTATTCCTTCTCTAATACAGTGGAACCTTGCTAATCCGAACACCTTTGTATCCCAGTGAACTGTTCAGATTAATGAAGCATCTGGATTACTGAATCACTATAACTTGAAAGGAACAATTCTGTTCCAGGAGAAGTGTTCAGATTAACGAGACATATGGATTAATGAGGTCCTTATTTATGAGGTTCCAATGTATATGAAAATTGCCACGTGACCGACAACGTATCGAAGCCAAATATTCAATTCCTTTTTCTTAAGTCAGAGCAACCTTGATACTTCATGGGCCCCAATTATTCCAAGCATGGACACCCCTGCTGTCATACTTGACTATTCAAAATGATCAAAGCGAAGTCTTTGACATTCTTAGGAGCTTAGATATCACTAAAGGCCACTGCCCCAGATGGAATCAGTGGTAGACCTCTGAAGGAAGGAGCACCATCAATTTGCATATCATTAACTAAACTCTTTAACCTTAATCTGGGAACTTTTCCCAGTTTATGGAAGCAAGCCAACGTCACCCCTTTGCATAAGAAAGACGAGTCACATTTTTGTAACAAAAAGCGCCCTATTTCCCTCTTAATCTGTGTTGATAAAATTATGAAGAAAGTTATTTTATACACGTTTTGAACTTTTTTAGGAAAAACTTACTTTTACTGGCAAATCAGCCGGGATTTAAACCCGGCGATTTCACTGTTAATCAACTGTTATCTTTATATCATGAATTGTGTCTTGCCATTGATCTTCACAAGGACTTGCGAATCGTCTTTCTCGACATTAGACGGGCATTCGATTGTGTTTGGCACGCTGGTTTTCTTTGCAAATTGGAACGTAATGGGATATATGGCTCACTTTTAAACTGAATTCGAAATTATTTGTCTAACAGACAAGAACGGGTAGATATTAATTGCCAATCATCTGAATGGGGTATCATAAATGCTGGTGTTCCCCAAGGTTCTGTTTTAGGGCCTTTATTGTTTTTGATATTTATAAACGATATAGTTGACATTTTGCGGTCGAATATGAAACTTTTTGCGGATGATACTTCTCTGTTCCTCTTGGTTGATAATCCAAACTTAACTGCAAATATGATTAATAGTGATCTCTTATCTATTGATTCATGGTCTGACGACTGGACGGTGACATTTAGTGGCCGGAAAACCGATGCTATGTTATATTCTTGTAAAAGAGATCCAGTACATCATCCCCCGTTAGTATTTCAAGATCACTTAAGATGCAATGATCCTTTTAATACTATTGTGGCTAAGGCCACTAAACAACTAAATATTGGAAACGTTTCAAATTTGTCTCGACAGAAGAACGTTAGAAATAATCTATACCTCCTTAATTCGACCTCTCATTGAATATGGTAATGTTGTCTGGGATGCCTGCACTCAATCAGATGCATTGAAATTGGGAAGTATTCAATTGGCTGCTGCACGTGTTATTTCTGGTGCTATGCGCACCACATCTTATGCTGAACTGTATGAAGAAAGTGGTCTTTCTACATTAGCAAAACGTAGAGAAGTAAGTAAACTAATCTTAATGTACAAAATCAATAATAATGTGGTTCCTGGATATCTTAGCGGTATAATTTCTAATGAACAAACTTTTAACAGAGGGTATATAATTCTATTTAGAACCAGAGCTGAATTTTTGAAAATTCTTTCTTTCCTTCTCCAAAAAACTTTGGAACCAAGTGCCTCTTGATGTGAAAAACGTTACTACTTTTGCTGAATTTAAAAACAAAATTTCCTCAAATGTGACTCCATCACTCAAGCAAACAGCAATGTACTATGTCGGTAACAGAATTGCCGCAGGTCTGCATACAAGGCCGCAGCCAATTGAATGGCCATCTATTTTATATTGGTGTTACTCAATCACCAAATTGTCGTTGCAATCAAGCGATTGAAGACGTTTGGAATTTCCTTTTCGTTTGTCCTTATCAAGCTATTCCTCATGTTCGCATTCAGAGAATAGTAATAAGTTATACCCCTTTCGGCCTTGAAACCTTTTTAAATGGCTTTTCCAAAAATACTCTTGAAATTAATGAGAAATATTACTGGCAGTCTAAGATTACATTCTGAAAAACAAATGTTTCAAACCGGTGTATTCACATGATGAATTGACTTACAATCAATCCTGCATTTATATTATAACTACACTCCATAATTATTAATCTTTAGTTTGACGGATGTCAAATAGCAATTTCATCCCTTCTCTACAATTGCCCCACTATTAAACTTGCTCAATTCTCACTGGACTGTCTTCCGTATTTTATTTAAAATGAAATTCATTGCAAAATAAAATTTTAAGTAAACACACGTCGTAGCCTTATTCTGTTACAATACAGGTAGGCCCTTCAAGTTACCTAGCTAATTGGCGTGGAACGTGTCTATAACCAGAAAACATTGACCCCAGATGATTAGCGCCAGGTGGTCTGCACTGTGTTTCTTATCACACAGACAAGCGAGCTGTCATAACGCACCCCTCTTCAAAAGCTGTGAATTGGGCTACTGTGTAATGAAGGATTTAATTGCAGTAAACCGTATCAGGCGGAGGATGTCCAGTGAGACTTGTAAAGCTTGCCGGCTTGTCGCTGCTATGAATTATTCATGAGCAGTCAAGCACGTGACCGATTCAAGGGCATCTCAAATTCGTTGTGTTGACTGTTGTTTATTTGCATGCCAGTAGAGAAACATCAGTTCTTGCCGATGGCTATTTCCATTTGCGTTAAAATGAATATTTTCCTTCTGCGATGATTTAAATCAATGATCGAGCTGTTGTTTGTGACAATTTGAATGATGTACCTTTGCAAAACTGCGCAAAAATAGGGTGATTTCATCGTCTCGATCTGGATCTTTTTTGTCTCCGCGCCATGTTATTTATATCGTTCGAATGTTGAGAACCTTGTCTATTTTAACAACAAGCTCTCCAATTTACTGAGACAAAAGTATTTTAGGGGGAACCTTTCAAAACTGCTTCTATCTCAAACAGATGCGTCGTTATTTTAGTCAGAAACTACAGGGGCCAGAATCGATCACATGGTGTTCACTGTCCAATCAAAAAGTTTTTCTACCACTGCTTCGTTCGGTAGTTATCATTCTGACCAATTTACCGCTGTTTCGTGTGGTAGTACTCGCTACCTCTTGTTGTGAAGTCTGGCTTGAAAGATGGGTGACATTTGTGTGAACACAAGTGACGATTACGGACAATTTATTACAGCAAGAAACAAAATTTAACGCTGTCAATTGGTCAGAATGATAACACACTACCACTGTACCAGTCTTTGCGTACAATAGAGCAGAGGGTCCAATTTTTTCACGGAAAGAGAGTAAAATACGCCATCCGCAGGTAAACATGGCTCGGATGAAAATACGGCTTCTGCTTGTGTTTATCATATTGGCCGTTTGTCAGTAACTGAGATAAAGTGTGTTTGTGGACTATTTACTGCAGCAACAAGCTCTACCACTATGATTTAATGACAATTACAACACACAACCGATCTTTACAAAAAATTAAAGAGGAACCATCGTTCGTGACGCTAACCAAGAAAAATGCGCCGACCGGTACCCATGCAACTGTATTCACACAGGTTTGACCGCTTTGATCAAATCGTGATTGAGACCCTTTGTTAGGGTGTAGGGCAAGAGTTTTTTTTTTTTTAACTGACAAAAGAACCACATAGAAATGTAGAGGTCTTACTCAAAAAAACATAAATCATGACGTGGATCATTTTGCATTAATGCAAAAATAAAAAAAGTTGTGGCACTGATTTGACTTCACTGATCCCGCAAAACCCCGGATGTTGTGACGTCACTCCCACCGAATTGATGGTAGTCCAGAGTGGGCTTGTGCAAGTTTAACAAGTCCCTGGTGTCGGCACCTGGAGGGAGACGGTCAGCTTTGTCTCGCTTAAGTGGTCACTGACTAGCCATGCATTCATCGAAGACCACTTTCCGCTCTTATCGCAATGATAATGGGACCAGAACTGACTAGGACTCAATAGCTCCTACTGTTGAAACCAGCACGGTGGCAGTGTCGACCAGTTAAAAAAAATGATAGTAACAGTAGGACCTACTTAATAACACCGTGTAGTTGGCATAATATTATACAGTCAACTGTGGAGGGGAAAATGTATGGCACTTCTGGGTGGGACCGCGGGATGGGAAAATAGGGACATGCACCAGGAGCTTGTGCAAGTCTACCCCACTATCTGCCTTGTGATTGGTGGTGTCTTTCTTTACTCTGTTGATTGGGAGCAGTGCTCTTCCTCCTGGCAGTGTCTTTTTAACTGCCAGCAGTTTAGAACTTCCCTCTGGACGCTTGACGTTTCGTTTGTGCTGTGAGTTTGTCTTTTTCTGACAAGAGGGGTTAATATAGGGCCTTGCACTTCTACCCAATTGTTTCCTCTTTTGAGTAAAATATGTTTAAACCAATAGTAAGCATCTTTAGTATAAACGTTTCTGTTAAAACTAGAATGCTAAACTTTTAAATTAGCTGTGAAAAAGTCTAGCAAATCGTTGTATAACATACCTTCATGACCTATAAATTTCAACCCAAAATGAAAGAAAAGTTACAATTGTCACAAAAGCAGAGATGCAAGAGTTACTGACAGATTAACATTAATTTTCAAATGCCAAAATGAAAAAAAAAATCATTCCTGACTTTAGACACGTTGTCACCCATAGAAGGTAAATCATGGTTTTAAACTGGTCGTCTCAATCATACAAATAGATCTTGTTTAAATACAGACATTTTTTTATAATCTTTTATTCCCAGGATGGATACATGCATACATCATACGTCATACAATAACAGAATTTTCATTACATTACTGCTTGTCTTGAGACCAATATATGTAGTAATAAAGAGATAAAAAAAGGTCACATGGCATTTATATACAATCTCCGGTGTCTTTACTTTTCACATTCATTTTGAGCTTTAATAGATCTGTTTCCACTGAGTTAAGTTGGCCGCTAGTAGAAAACTAAAAGGATGTACAGTGTATGAACCTTTTGGGATTGGACCATGCTGAGGCTTTCATATATGCACACCACAGGTGGAGACTGAAGGTGATATACTTTCCAAAACATCTGATGCAGAAAGCATACTGCTGGGTGTGGCCGAAGCAACTATGGCGTCATGCATACACTGCCACTGTGGAGCCGTCATTGCGCCCAGCAGGTTAGGCTTTCCATCACTGCCTTGTCATTGTCTGCCCATGTAGCGCACATCTAACACGTGAGAGCACCATGCAAGGTCACATCCAACTAACTGATATCAATATAAAATTGATCCCAATTTTTTGTGTACATTATGTTCACCTTTTCGTACAGCTATGTTCTCTTCTATCTGCTTAGTTTGAATTACATATGTATTAAAAGACATTATATCAGGCTAAATATGAATCTTTTTCCCAATTAAAATAAAAAGTTCATTACCAGTTTCAGGAAGGCATTTCCAAGATACACTTCTCTCCTTGAAAAATGATTAATATGAATCATACCAAAGAAACTTCTCCAGAACACTTGATTCCAAAATCCCTGTTTACAACACAGTCCCAAAATAAATGATTAACAGTTTCAACATGTGTTCTACAAAAGGTACATTTGTTTGTCTCAGAAAATTTACATTGATATAACCTGTCATTGGTAAATATACATCTGTGTAAAAACGTATATTAAAATTCCCTTAACAATATTGAGATTGTTGATTTGTAAATTATACAAAAATAACTCTAACCATTCACTTTCTTCAATGATAATGTTCACATTTTGCTGCCATTTGTTTATTATGCTACTTTGATTTCTGTTGCATTTTCTATCATGGCACTATATACCATTTTTGGAACTTTACCTACTTGCATAATGTTCTTAATCTGCTTTAATAATTTGTATTTAAAAGATATCACGTTCACCTCTAGAAAAGGCATTTTCAATTATTTGTTTCCAATTGATTGGAATGGCAGCCAACACCAAAAAATGTTACAAAGTTGACTCTTAAATTATATTTTCTGTTCCGAGCTGAGAAAATTACCATCGGGACTGAGTAAATCTTTCAGATATTGGACTCCATTTTGATACCATTTCTTATAGAAAACTACTTTATTATCAATTCTAATGTGAGAATTGAACCGGATGGTTTCTCTCAATATTTCAGCTACAGTATCAGGAATTTGAAAGTTGAACTTGCACCAACTGCAGATTACTTGCTTCTAAACTAAACTGTATAAATATTTAAATACAAAAGGCATAACTTTTTCAAGTAGATTTCATATCCACATATATTTTTCTTTACATGGTAACTAAGAAAAAACCAAATTCTACATTGCAGAAGTATTTTATGCTAACGTTTTGATGGATGCGCATTTTATTGCAATAAATTGAGAAGCAATATGGGGGAAACCTAAACCTCCCAATGTTAAAGGTGCTATAATGTAGTCTCTTTTAATCTTAACTGGTTTGTTGTTCCAGAGATATTTAAAAATATGGTTTCTAATTCTTTTCGAGTCTTCATGTTAGGACTTGGAATGACAGATACTAAATATATTAACTGAGACATAGCACAAGATTCAAGGATCAATGTTTTACCGTACAGAGATAAATTTCTTTTGTCCCAGGAGTTTATCATACTGTTGATTTCCGTAATTTTTGGTATGTAATTTAACTGTACTAAATCTACTTTTGAGTTGATTTTTACTCCGAATAATTCTACTGGATCAATTGTCCATTTTAAATATAAATGATTTGCAAATTTCACTCCTAATAATTCTGCTGGATCAATTGTCCATTTTAAATATAAATGATTTGCAAATTTAGCATTTGTTCCATATAAATTAGCTCACATCAGAATTGTAGTTTTATCTTCAGTCCAGATATACATTGGAAATCTTTAAACACTGTCATAACTGTTAGTAAAGTATCTTCCTCTGCAGAAATAGTTAAAGAGGTACGGTATCATCAGCATACTGTGAGATTTTGTAATCTTGAGTTTTTACTGTAATAACTTTTATATTTGGATTCTTTCTGATAGCTATTGCTAATAATTCTATGCACAAAATAAACGAATACGGAGAAAGGGGGCAACCCTGTCGAACATCTTATGATAAACTGAATGATTGAGATTCCCATCCATCGTTAACTAAACAGCTTTGAATATTGTTATAAAATATTCCTACCCATTCAAGTAAAGATGGTGCAAAATTAAATATTTCAGACACCTTTAAATAAATTCCCACTCAAGCATATCGAAAGCCTTCTCGAAATATATTAAAAAAAGTATAGAGCATTACTTTTCTGTTTCTTGGTATGATCAATGATACTTAATATCCTAGTTGTGTTTTCTCCGATATATCCATCATCTAAATAACCTTTTTTCATCATCACTAATTAATTTTGGCAAAACTTTTTTTTTTCAATCTGGTTGCAATACATTTAGCTGCAAGTTCGTATTCATGATTGAGTAAGGATATTCGCCTCCAGTTTTTTTATTCTAAAATATTTTTGTCCATTTTGGTAGGGTAAATTTAATGCTTTCAAAAGACAGGATTTGATGTCAATCCAAGAAAAAAAATTGTAAAACTCTACAGAAAAACCACCGGATTCTTGAGACTTATTGTTTTAGCAGCTTTTTAGAGTATCCAAAAATTCCCCTTCTTTTGCTCCCCTACACTTTAAGTTTTTCTTCCTCTGTTAATTTGGGAAGTTTCGGATCTTCTTCAAAGAATATTCTATTCAATTCTTTAATTTCCTCATCAATATCTAAATTGCTTTTATACAAATTTTGGTAAAAAGATTTCACTTCCTCAAGAATTTCAGACGAATTTGTAATTATTTTGTTTCTTACCTGTAGCTTACTCAAAACCTTGTTATTATATTTTTTTCTAAATTGAAAATATTTTGTGGGTTTCTCACCTTCTTCAAACTATCTGGTTTTACATCTTAGTGCACCTTGCATAATATATTTTAATCCCTCTTCCAATTCAATTTTAGTTGATTGTATTTCCTGTTCTTATTCATATGATCCATTTATTTCAAACTCTTCTATTGGTTTTATTTTAGATTCTAAAGTTTTAATTTTTTCCCTTCTTTCCCGCTTTTTTCCTACTTGAAAACTACATTGTTTTATTCCGAACTTCCATTTTAAACATTTCCCATAATAGTATATCATTTTAATTTTCATAAATTTCGCTGTTTTCCAGGATGCACTTCTTAACTGTTACTACGTATTCGGGATCGTTCAAAAGTGAACAATTAAACTTCCAAAAGCCTGGACCTCGTTTATTTTCATTTAACCCATAAGTCCAGGTTATCGCTGAGTGGTCCGATTTATAGCCTGGAACAATATCGGTGCCTGTTACAAAACTGCTAAGTCCAAAAGATACGACGAAAAAATTTAAGCAACAATATATAGGAGTACGATTTTTCCTTCTCCATGTATATCTTTCTGTATAAGGGTTTATTTGCCTCCATATTTCTATTAAATCATAATCGTCCATCCAAATATTTACAATATCTTGCGTTCTACCATGGGTTACAGGGTTACCTCCTTTTCTGTCTTTTAAAATATCAAGAACAAAATTATGGTCTCTTCCGATTACTCTGTTGTCATTCGGTAAATTTTCAATCTTCGCTGTAAAATCTTCATGTAACTCAGGATTGTCTGTATTACAACCATATATATTTGCCAAAGTCATTCGTTTTTGATTAACAGTAATATCTAATATAATGTATCTTCCAGAATTATACTTGATGGTTTAGTGAATTTCATGCTCAAAATCATTATTTAACAATATGCAAACACCTGTAGCATCATTGGTACCATGACAAAACATAATAGTATATTCCCATTCGGCATACCATACCTTTTCTATATCTGTAGTGCAGTGAACTTCCTGCAGCATGAAAATAGAACTTTTCTTTTTCCGCAACCACAAAAAGATCTCCCTTCCTTTCCGTGGGTCTCTAAGACCTCTTACTTTAAATGAAAGAATTTCCGCTGGAGCCATTTACAAAGCGAAAACAGTATATATATTCCATGGCATGAAATGGAAATTAAAGGTTAAATATCAGGAGGCCTCACAAGATTCATTACACTAAATCTTATAACATATCTAGTTGATTTAAGAAAATATAAGATCTTAATTTCTGCACTTTGAAAAAACAAAAAAACAACACATATCACCGTCAAGCAGAAGAATATGGCCCACCTACATGTATGACCGTAAGTACAGATTTAAAAGAATGAAGACCAGCCCAATACATACATAAAACTCTTACTGGTGCCAGTGCATTATTAAAATCTGAAGGTGTTTGCATTTGTGAAAACATAAAAAACGTATAATAACCTGAAATAAACGAGATAGTTGATGGCTTCCCTTTTACATATAGTTAATCTCATCATACCAAGAAAAAATTCTCAGTCTGTAATAAGACTGGCAATATGCACTCATGCTATACATGGGTATTTGCACTTACCACAGAGATACTGAACTAAATATATGTATATAAGCAAACTGATTGTGTTACCGCTGACTAACAGCATCAGTAACACTGAAAATAAAGGTCAACCTCATGAATTACATCGGCATGTTATTAATAAACAAATGTCCAAGACGAGATGGTTAATTACTTCCCATAAGCATCTACTTAATCTCTCCACAAAAACAAAAACAAAAACAAAAACTAATTCTCTGTCTGTCGTAAACCAGCAATATGCACTCAGCACTCATGCCATCTATGAGTTTTTGCTCTTACTGCTGGGATACTGGAGTAAACATGTACATGAGCGAACTGATTTTCTTGCAGTTTAACTTTCAGTAATGATAACATTGATAATCGCCTATGCGTAAGGGGTAATAATTGGACAGATGGTGACTTCAACTATGGGGTCATTATACCACCCGATGATGTCTACCAATATCCTGGTGGAAAGAACATCACTGGTACTGCATCATTTGGTACAGAATCTAAATGTAATTATCAATGCTAGTAGCTGATTATTGACCCTTAATGTACGATACTAAGATTGTGCCAACTACCCCTCACTGGGCACCCCCCGTACTAAGCGCACAAACGCATCCCAAAAATGCCGCCGACAGAGGCCCCACCCTCAGCACAAAGCCAGTTCTATCAGTACCCAAGGGACAAGGTCCCCTCATGAAAAACTTTAATCTTAATTATGTTTAAAAAAATTCTATTGTAGCCATGCATGGTTATACCTAGGGTTCCAAGGGTCAGAGATTGCTATATTAGATCATGCACATATTCTATGGTGCTGTATATAGCGCAACTTTTTTGAGCTGCATATACTCCACAAAACAAGAAAGTACACCATATCTCAGTGTAAACTCAGTTATCTTATTATAATAGGCCCTGCGATCTTACGTTTTAATAAAAATCTTTTTATAGAACTGTTAAATCGCATTGGCCAAACTTATTTTTAACCCTGGTTGGTTACTTCAATATGCAGTATCTCTTTGAGTCGCTTATTGAGCTAAAAAGGGAAGCAATTACCCAAATTTACATATGCTTCTCAGACAGAAAAAAATACATGTACTTAATATCCACCTTTCATGAAGTCAGCACTGTAATATTTGACAGGCCGACACCTGATGAATCTGTGAAAATATTAGAATTAAGACTGTCAACTTAGTTGACCCTTATAATGTGTATTTTGATGAACTCATTTAATAAGCCGTACAAATATAGTATCTTATATTTATATTAAGATACATCTCAAAATATTCACAGTACTCTAGTTTTTTGATAAGGTACATCTAAAAATACTCACAATACTCTAGTTTTCATTCTGTGAAGAGATTAGGTTGGTAGGAGTCAACCTTCCAGAACATCACACACTGATATTGTCTGCTTAAAAATGCCCATAGATTTAAAGTCTGTTGAAAAGTGCCTGTAAATTTAAATTCATGGCATTAGATTCACATGTACATCAATCTGATTTCTGCGTACATGTACGCATTCCAGAAAGCACAAGTCAAATTTTTCATTGTCAGTGCATGTATCATCGTATATGCAATTGATGTATCGTATTTGCATGTGTTAAGTATACAAATACAGACTTATTTTTTTCTGAAACATATAGGCCTTACTGTTCTAACCCAAATATCATCACTTGTGCCAAAGATAATAAGGGACACGGCAGGAGAACCCGTATGTGCACAGACATCTCATTATCAGACGGGACAGAATATGATACGATCTTAAAAAAGGATAACTTCTTGCCTTTTTTTCAGAGAAAAGATGGCTATATTCTGAAATGAGAATCCAGTCTGGTTGATCGTCTTGTACAAATTAAGTGTTCTTTATCCCCATAAATATAAGTGTAACCGCTAATGTAACAATCAATAATATATCTTCTAAAGTAATCTTTTATTAATAGTTCTGAAAAGGCACTTTAAATGGTCCGTCCTCCTGCTTGTGGTGTAAGTAGGCTATGTGAATAACCAATGGATTCTGGAATGCCTGTTATAAAATAGGGCATACCTTGTCTGCTTACTGATGACCGTTATAATCGGCGCATTCATTGTGGATTTCAAATGATGATGCAGACCAAGTATGGTCTAGAAGGTGCAAAAAGGATCAATAAACTTCCTGTTTATGCATAAACTTGGCAAATGAAGAAAATAAATGCAGGTTTTGCTTTCATAAGGATTTGCATACATAAGAGCAATAAAAATGTGAATAAGAGTATGGACCTCCTGACAATGACCAAAGCGTATACATCTAAAGCTATGCATTTATTAGAGAAAATTCTGCTTTATTAAAATTCATACGATCAATTCACACTTTTTTTCATTAAGTGTCCAATATTTAAAGCAATAAATCAATCGAATTGGGATTTGGATAATACGTTGTTGTGCTCTTCGCAATCTTCATCGTCTCAATGTTTTAAATGATTCAAATAATTACATATTACAAATTTACATAAAGATACCTTTAAAAGTTTTGAACATAGGTCTTTTACATTGCGAAAAAATATTGTCATCAACTAGCCCTCGGACAATTTCGAAGATGAATGACCCTAACCCAATTTCCAGGGTCGCAGAGCCATTTTAGTTTATTTGGTTTGCACAGAATAACTCAAAGCGTTTTTGAGGTAAGGCTTTCATACTGCACGTTTATTGTCCTGTATCAGATCTCAGACAAGTATGAAGATTAGTGACCTTGACTCTATTCCCAAGATCAAAGAGGTGATTTTTGAGATTGTGGTTTTCACGTGATAATACAGAAAAGTTTTTGACTTAGGGCTTTCATATCGCACTCTATTATAATCCTAAAAAATGCAGGGTTCGAAGATGCCTTACCTTGACCCAATTTCTAAGGTGATAGAGCCATTTTTGTGAGTGTTTTTTCGTGTAAAAAAACTAAAAAGGTTTTGAACGTACGGCTTTCATACTGTATTTGATTATAGTTTTGCATACAGTATAAGGTGAAAAAGGTGACCTCTACCCAATGTCCAAGGTCACAGAGTTATTTTAGTGAATGAGGTTTTCATGCGATAATTCTAAACGTTTTTGACAAGGGGCATTTATGTTTACTTGATTATAGTATCTTATTAGCTTTTGCATGAGTTTGAAGATGGGTGACTTTGACCTAATTTCCGGACCAAAGAGCTACTTGAATAAATTTGGTTTTCACGTTATAACTTGAAAAGGTTTTGACGACGGCCTTTTTAAATAGAAGGCGATTAAAGTTCTACATAAGATCTCGGACGAGTTCAAAGATGGATGACCTTGACATAATTCCCAAGGTTACAGAGTCATTTTAGTGAATTTGGTTTTCACACGATAACTTGAAAAGTCTTTTGCATTGGGCTATCTTATTGCACTTGCTAACAGTCCAGCATTAGGTCTGAGACAAGTTTGAAGATGGATGTCCTTGACCAAATTTCCATGGTCACAGAGCTATTTTATGAGTTTGGTTTTCACGCAATAGCTTGGAAAGTGTTCTGCATAGAGGTTTCATATTGCACATGTTTATAGTCCTGCATAAGGTCTTGCAGGAGTTGAAAGATGTGTGACCTTAACCCAATTCCCAAGGCCAGTTCGAAGATGGGTGACCTCGACCCAATTCCCAAGCCAAGGTCACAGAGGGGGGATCTAGCAATCTCTGATAGCGGTTAAATTACCATGGTTATTGGGATCTTTAATGTGTGAAATCTCTCCAGAACTACTGGAACCAGGATTGCGATATTTTTGCATGGTTATTAAAGGACACACTAGTGTACTTGCATGTTTATGTTAGTTTTCCACAAGATCACAGTGTGAACGCACATCAACATAGTGGAGAATGCACATTTGTCTTGGCAATGTTACACACAAGAATGACGCTTTAAAGACAATTTCCCATGATGTTCGCATTTTGTTTGGAGGTTGACGATAGGGAAACTGCTCCGTTTTTTAATGTTTGACATTTGATATTCTTGTTTTCTTACTGCTTATACCACGCATATACTTTTAAGGGCATAGGCCCAAAGCCAAGCAATATATACACTTTTCAAAATAAAATGAAACTAATACAACTGTGAAACCACAGATTTGTACGGTCTTAGCTAAACTTCTGTAATATTGGACACGTACTGTCAGTAGCATTTTGTAAAATGATATTGTCCTTTATTCATATGACTGGACCTTCCTCTGGACCTCCAATGCCATGTTCTGAATATTTCTTTGACATTTATTCACCAAAACAAGACACTGTGTTAGGACTACAAGGCAGAAACCTCTGGGTAGGAAAGACATCTGTCACCTGAAATGACGTATTTTGATAAAGATGCACAGCAAATCTTCAGAGTTTTTGTATTTAAAGTTTAGAGATAGGCATGTGAAGGGGGGGCGGAACGCACACGGGAAGTATAGAACTTTGAAAACGGATTCCAGGAATTTGATGACCGGTAAGAGTGGCATGACGTTGACTTTTTACAACAATAGTGCTTGTATACACCCAGCAATATGTCTGCTGTGGTATATGCAGTATGACTGTTTGCAAATCTAGAATAAATGTCATCTCTTTGCACGAATAATATAGAATCTCCAATCAAGACTTCCTCCATAAAAAACAACTGTTATTGAGGACCAACTTTCAGTCGTGGTTTGGTTTATCCTGAGTTGAATTCTATTCCTTATGAAGGCCACTACTAACACTTTATCTTTCAGCTCCATGTAAAATCTTAATAGGGAGAATCTACAGGGTCTTCATTGACTGTGCGACTCTGAATGGGGAGCTCGGATTAAAAAAACAGCAAGTCGCGAGAAAAACGCAACATGGATTCATCCCACTTCTTTTCTGGTAACATGCTTTTTGAAAACTGTCAATACTTTCAGTAATCTTGAGTATTCTTTTTACATTTTACTCTGAAGTCATCGACTGAGAAAGTCTTTCTTTGCCTGATATAGTGGATTAGAATGTTTCATAATACTTCCTTTCCCCTCATTTCCTTGCCTAATGTCGGATTGTGTGGTATGGCTGGTGACAACAGAAAAACTACCATAAATTATCTTCTTTATGAATAGCATAGTTTTGTGTGAACATGTGGTGGTAACCAGAAGACTAACTAACATATTATCACAGGTGCCAACAGTCCGATAACATGGATTCTGTTCAGTTTGTGCTTTGTTAATGTTTCATGGATCTCCAGTGCCATATCTTGAGCATTTTTCAAACATTGATCTGCGAGAGGTACTCACTGTGCCGTTGCGACACGGCAGGAGCTGCTGGGTAAGGAAAGCTATTGTCATCGGAACTGACAGTTCACAATATTGAATAACTTTTACCTGTGTCCTACATTTTGTCCCAATTCAATACATACATGTGAGGACGACTTTTAAAAATTCCAAGACAACATTTAAAAATTCCAAGACAACATGTCACATCTTTCCAGAAGTTGTGCTCGAAACAAACTTTATCATGTCGCTTTCATTCGTCTATTTGGTGTCATTTAATGTCATTAAATATCTAGATTTTGTAATAACATTGATGAACATGTAGATTTGTATTATTATATTGAACCTGGTTAGCACCATAATATTGTGGTCCTTTTTATCATCCTTTCTTTCTTGGAAGACCTAATTTACTCGGTTGACTTTCAGTTGGGCTAAGGCTAGGTGAGAGGCAGGGACCACGATATTTATATTTGATATAAAGGGAGATCAAAATTAACTTTTTATAGTTCATTCACTAATGAGGGAGAACATATGGAACCTATTTCAAGGTCCTCACACCTATGAGCATTCATAGAAGCCATATTTTACAGATAGAAAAGTACCAGAAGTAAAAAAAATGCTTACAGACAAAAAAAAAACAGAATAAACTATCCCTACCTTGCCCGAAAGGCACTAGAAAGACAATGATTTATTTCTTTATAAAAACTTCAATGTATTATGTTCACGCTAAACAATAACCTTTATATCAGTCGCCAATCCCCGCACTGTCTGACGATTGTTCATGCAGGTAAGGTTTGTGAAAGAGAAACGGTTGACACGACTAAGACTTAAAAAGTGTTGGAAAACCATTAGATTTGTTTTCAAATATGATAACAAAATTATGTGTGTACATTCGTCAAGTATTCATCATTTGCATCACAGCCAGCGAAAGTTTTAGAAAGTACCAAAGACTCATTTTCCTATTCATTGATTCAGTGCAGTGCAACGTTTGAATTGAATTAATAGGAAAATATGCTTGACCTAGTTTTTTTCTAATGAAGACGGCTTGTTAGCATCAGTGAATACAAAACACCCATTGGCATGAGTTATAATGTGGCATCCTTTGACTTTGAGTGTAATGCAAATGGCTTATACCATCAAATAGTTCAGAAAAACATTACCCATATGCATAAACTGATGAAGTTCAATCCAACAATGACAGCAAAGAGATTCTAGATTTACCAAAGCATCAACATTCATCTTCTGATACTAATGTGAGGAAACAATTTTCACTTCTGATTTGAGACAGGCAGTCAACCATAAGAGGCAACTCTTAAGTTAAATTTTGTTTCTTGCTTTAAAAAATTGTCTGTAATCGTCACTTATGTTTCACACAAATGTCACCAATCTTTCAAGCCAAACTTCACAACACGAGGTAGCGAGTACTACCGAACGAAACAGTGGTAGAAAAACGATACATTTGATTGGACAGTGAACACCCTATATTCCGGGGAATGGTCTTTCATAGTTTCCTACTAAATTAATGACGCATCTATTTGAAATAGAAGCAGTTTTGGAGGGTCCCCCTAAAATACTTTTGTTTCAGCCAATGGGAGAGCTTGTTGTTAAAATAGACAAGGCGCGTAGACGAAAAAGGATCGAGATTGAGACGATTAAGTCACCCTATTTTTGTGCATTTTTGCAAAGTTGCATCATTCAAGTTATCATAAACAATGGCCTGACCATTGATTTAAATCAGCGTAGCGGGAAAATATTCATTTTAACGAAAAATCGAAATAGCCACTGGCAAGAACTTATGTTTTATATACAATAAAAAATGTGCGTGCTTGCATGTAAATAAAAAACAGTAAACAACAGGAATTTGAGATGGTCTTGAATCAGTCACGTGCTTGACTGATCATGAATAATTCATATCAGCGATGCTTAACAAGTCTCACTGGACGCCCTCCGACTGACGTGAGGCACCGCATTTTATCCTTTATTACACAGATACTCAATTAACAGCTTCGGAAGAGGGGTGCGTTATGACCCTTCGCTTGTCTGTGGGATAAAAAAACACAGTGCAGACCGCCCGCCGCTAATCTGTTATCTGGTTATGGACACGATCCAAGCCAATTAGCTAGGTTTAGGGGCCTACCTGCATTACAACAGTATAAGGCTACAGCGTGTGTGGCAGGGTTTCACTTGAAGTTTTATTTTGTAATGAATTTAATTGAAATGAAATACGGAAGACAGTCCAGTGAGACTTGAGCAAGTCTACTGAAATGACTGAAACCTAGATTAATGAGTGCCTTAATTAGGAAATGGCATTTTGTTACCAAGCCATAATAACTTTACTTTGGTAAACCTTGTGTCTGTGTTGCAATGCATGATGATGTAACCCACCGACCTGCTTACATCAAAGAATACAAGGGCAACAAACGGCTAGATAAACAAGTATCATGAAGATAGACAAATGGTGGAAGCACGCTGATAACACAGGTTCATGCATATTTTTGTGTTAACGTTAATCGCTGAAGTGGAAATCGTCTGACTGACAGACCGTGGAGCTGTTCCGTTTCGTAATAGCTCCATGGACCAAATGGCAAGTCACTTTCCATGCAATCCGAGTAACTTTGATATAAATACTGAACATGCACATTTATCATATAAAAATAGATGTATGTATAATTATACACATATACATTTAAAAACACACAAATACATGCATACCAGCAGACACATAAAATTTTTGGTAATGAAATCAATTTTGTCTTTAAAACGCAGGTAACAGCTGTAAATGTCATCTATAGGTACACTGAACACTTATCCACACCCATGATTTCGTTTTCTTCCAATGTGAATAAACATGTGCTTAGTGGAGACTAACCTGCAGTGGGCAGTTTTTGTACTCGGAAGATCGTTATCTGTATTTATGTTTCACTGCATACTGAGTGTCCCTGGTCAAACAGACTATGGTATGATAACAACGCTACTACAATGGATCAACATATAATATACTTATAAAGACCAGCACAATAAGTTAATCCATTTCTGCGTTCCTAGTATTAGGAAGCAAAGCAGCATGACGAGTAAAACACCAATAATCCAAGCTGAATTGCTATCACTCGGAAACTTATCTAATGTTTCCAACAGCAAACTGTCCAGCCGTGAAAAGTGTTTGATGTTGTAGTATTGACAGTTTACATATGCTTCCCCATTCAATGTTAAAAACAAATTAAAGGGTGAGATAAAAAAAGGCATATATCTGTGTACTAATGCGTGCTAAAAGAATTTACGATGTACGTTATTCCACGAAATAAAATAAATGTCATATTTATCACATTAAGTGACATTTATAGCGCTCTTAACTTTGTGTGTATTCTGCCAAAATAGGCAGAACGTTTTGGTAACAATGATGTCCTTTTTGCTCTGAGTATAACACAGGTAAATTTCCATTATAAAAGATGTGTTGGAGAAATGGGTGCTTCTCTTTTACCAAAAGCAGTAAGTGTTGGTGTCCGTAGTAATCATCTCATTCACAAAAATTATGTAAATTTTTTTTTTGAAAAAGTTTTACATGTTCATTTTTTTTATTTCACAATAAGACACAGAGACAGTAGCGTGATTATGGTTATAAGGTGATGCATACAGTTATGCTCATGCAACTGTACCATTCACAACATCAGGTGGAACACATACAAGCTTAATATTGATAACTAATTAGCAATCTTTTGGTTTTATGATCTCACGTTAGTCAAAAAATTACTTCTAAATTAATATCTTTATGCCTATTTCATTTGCAAAGAGTTGTAGTTTGCAATGGGTTAGGCCCACCTATTTGCCACATTTTTTTTTTGCGCATGCGGACCACTCATCTGATAATTTTCGGATGTTTGCCAAAGGATTTACACAAGCAATAAGGGCTCATATGGTAAATAGAGCTACCCCTAACAGTGAAGATAGTTGTACTTGAAAAACAGAGCACGCTGCACCTGGTAACAAGATGGCCAAAAGTTCGAAACAGTGACTAACACTACATGGGCAATATAGCTGTGCCTTATGCTGACACACATATTTTGCCATCAGCCGTTGTATTATGGAAAGAAGTGTCGCTGAGCCAGGTAAACGCTCATGTACGGAAATGGAATTAATTTCATCTTCAGCTTGATTACCAACCCCTTCAATGCTGATGGAGAATAAAATACGTTTAATAACAGAGTATCCAAGAATTTTGAGAGTATGCTTTTAGATAACAGTATATAGAAACAATACCCAATTCCACTAATGTTCTGATGTAGGTACACGTGACAACTGGATATGGAAGTGTTTGATGTTGTAGTGTTGACAGTTTACACATGATTCCACATTCAATGTCAAAAACTTATTAAAGGGTGATATAAAAAAAGGCATCTATCTGTGCACTAATGCGTGCTAAAAGAGTTTACAATGTATGCTATTCCACAAAACAAAATAAATGTCATATTTATCACATTAAGTGCTAATTTTAACGCTCTTAACTTTGTGCGTATTCTGCCAAAATGGGCATAACATTTTAGTAACAATGATGCCCTTTTTGCTCTGAGTATAACACAGGTAAATTTCCATTATAAAAGATTTGTTGGAGAAATGGGTGCTTCTCTTTTACCAAAAGCAGTAAGTGTTGGTGCCATAGTAATCATCTCATTCACAAAAGTATGAATATTAAAAAAAAAGTTTTACATGTTCATTTTTTTTTTTATTTTACAATAAGACACAGAGACAGTAGCGTGATTATGGTTATAATGTGATGCATACAGTTATGCTCATGCAGGTGCACCATTCACAACATTAGGTGGAACACATACAAGCTTAATATTGATAACTAATAAACAATCTTTTGGTTTTATGATCTCAAGTTAGTCAAAAAATTACTTTTTGATTAATATTTGTATGTCTATTTCATTTGCAAAGAGTTGTAGTTTGCAATGGGTGAGGCCCACCTATTCTCCCAATAATGATTGGCTTGGATAGAGAAATTCTAGGTAATATTCTGCACAATCGTTTGCTATTTACTAAAATTTGAATGATTGATGCACTAATATCGTTTGTCAGGCTCTCTAATGTAGAGTCGTCAGTCTGAGCTTGTCCAAATCTACTTTTCACTTTAGTGATGCCCAGGATAACGCGTTTCATGCCCAAACTTAAGTAACAGGGTGGCTCGATGGAGGTGAAAATGGGGATAGCACTACTTTTGTTTCTAGCATGAAATACTTATATTCACTTCTAATAGTAAGAGACCATTATGTGTCAATGACAGCATCGGAAAATCAATCAAAGTCGAAAAGCGTCCAATTCCTGACAAGTTCGTCAACAGGAACGTAACAGATATAACAGCAAGACTTGAATATGCACCTAGCAATACATTATTCATTGAATGTCAAAAGGTAACAAGATCTCACATTGACAACAAGAAAATAACAGTTTTAACAACGCTGGAGAAACTGCATCGAAAATACAAGCAAACAAGAAAAATCCATGATCAAAAGGCGTCAGTCATCAAACCAGCAAGGTCGAAATCCAGAGGTTCAAGGTAGACATACCAAGAAAATATAATACTTTTATTTGTCTGTGAACGAATAGAAAATGCAATATGAGGTCAAACATCTCGCTCCTGACTTCAGACAGGTACCAACAAAGGTATGCCTACCACAACAGCGTTTATACTGCATCGCTTCTTAACTGCGCTTTCTTGGGTGGGTACTTATTAAATATTTCAAATCCTGCCAATAAGGTGCAATTATAAATTATTTTTTCTGAATTTGTTTCCCAGATTTTTAGATTTATTAGCTGCGCGCCTTCACCAATTTATTCAACTTGTCATACATCAACAACTTTGTCAAAGTTTAGGGTCATATTTTTTGTGTGACTGAAAATATATACTTCTCCGATGAAACTGACCAAATCCATCTCTGAATTGGATGTGGTGTTCTTGAAGATAGTCTGTGCCAGGTTCGTTCAAATGATCATGCTTCATTGATATCTCTATTCTTAACCTTTTTTGTTTAGTTTTGAACATGCTTTGATAATGTTCCTTTTGGTCCAAATGATAATGTTTTCACTTTAAGTGTAGTACGGATGTATGTATGTGGGCATGATGTAATTGTAGGTATATATATATATATATGTATGTATGCATGTATGCAAGCATACTTTATGCACACATGCAAACACGCGGTACATGTACACACTCCCATGTATACATCATGTATCATACTTCCATTCATACATACGGTGCATCCATACATTCATATGTATATATGCATATATATATATATATATATATATATATATATATATATATATATATATATATATATATATATATATATATATATATATATATATATATATATATATATATATATATATATATATACACTCAATGTCTGACAGGAATGCAAATTTGCATCATTCACACACACACTAACCATACACCCATAGCCACAGACTGATGTGGATCAATCTTATTTTGCGAGAAGTTTCATGATTAAATCATTGTTTACAGTTTTCGTTTTTACAGCCTACTGGGCAGTTGTACCAAGACTTGGCTTCTGTGACAGACCCTGCTGCCTTGTAGTAAAATTTACTGTGAAGCATTTGGTATTTGCTTTAATACACTGGTAGCATAATATATACACAATGGTTACCCGGATGAAGTCCAACGGTTATAAGTATTTTAAGATCAGTATATCATGTTATGAAAAGTTTCATCTTTGGCCTATTTTTTTTCCACAACCTTACTAAAGCTGGCCTTGTGTGAAAAACACTATCTGATTGACTGTGGTATTTGTGATAGTGATTTGAAATAGCAAAATAATATAGCAAATTTGGAATACAGGTATCAAGTGTCAAAAATGTATTTAGAAGACTTTCACGAATAGATTTTTAAGACATATGGTGGCATATTGGATGTTGACAAAGGGCAATAAACAGATACACACAGGGCATGGTCATGTTGGGCAAAGAAGTTATTGGATGAACAGTAATGATATGGGTCTGCAAGGGTTGTGTCGAAATCCTTGTGATTTGTTTCCTCGCAGATACGTGACCTGAGTACGTACGTAAGAGGGTTTGATATCACAGGGTCTGTTTACCTTGTTTATGGGCATAGGTACCTGTTTATATTTTTTCTAATTGAGAAATGAGATGGGCAGACATGTGCAGGTGTGTTAGTAAATGAATTTGCGTGTTTCGTCCTATATTTAAAAAGTCGTTTTAATTGCATAAGTCTTAAATCTGTGTGATGACAGAGTCATGGTTTCAGTTAATTCTTGAAGTTGCATTAAAACTGTTTGCTCAAAATTTGGGCAACAAAACCAAAACTGTTGGATTGCTTTTCAAAACTTGTAGCCTACGTTTGTAGCACGGTCTTTATCTTGATCTGTGTAAGCATAGATCCAAATTTGCGGTATAAAGAGCCACACAAAGGTCGGTAGACTGGGTTTTTTTTCTCTGATGTGTGTCCATAAAAAGGGTGAAAATGCAGTAAATGATGTGCATTAGTGTCCGAGGGTTTGCACACTAGGGAAACCTCAGAGACCTGCCTTGGAAAATGAACGAAAAATAATAGCTAAGACAGAGTACATATATACCAACAGACATGTCTCGCCAAATTGCCTGCTGTGATGTGTGTGTGTCTTACTGAATAGATATGTGTGCCATTGCAACGTAAACAATCCGACTCTGTAACTACATGTATATAATCTAATTTGTCCTTCCTTGAAATATGTAATGTGTTAAAGTTCAGGTTTGCAGTCTTGTTTAGTGTATTTGGTATAGCACTCTTATATAAAAGCCTGGAAAATATCTTTAGCTGCTCCCATAAAGGCTCATATGTTCCTTTCCATTGAACTTTGTCGGACCCGATCATATCAGTTGCGACACACAAAAGTAACTGTTGCATGGAGATTACTATATTTCAGTTTTTCCCATGATCAATGTTATGGTGCAGCATGATGTTATGTTTAAGAATATGAATTGAAATATTTTGACTGGGCATGTCACTTATCGACAACGAGAAACTAGCCAGACATTTCAAGCATAGTGGCAACAAAGTGCAGCTCAGGGGTGCAAAGTGCACCATAGTGATACAAAGTGCATTGTTGTTTCAAAGGTTTGTCGGAATGTCCATTTTTTATAGGTAACTACTATACAGATTCAATTAAGTTTACATACATATACATCATGATACAGTAGGTAGCAGAAAAAAGCTGAAGAGGGGTACACCAAATCAGTACAATGTTTTTTGTTTCTGCAAGCGAGTTAGTTAGTCACCGAAAATTAAAGATTTCTTACATTAAAAGTCACACAGTGATTCATAAACACTAAAAGAAAATAACAAATGTGCATAATAAAAGGTTTATATAAAAAGAACATTTGCTTCAAGAACAAATAAGTCTCAGTTTGTTCAAAAGCTTGAATAAGCTCCTGCAACTTTTGAGTCCGCAGGCTGCATCTGCAGCATAAAATATGAGAATGTGACAACGACACAAAAGGAAATTTAAATGTTGAATTTGGATGCCGGAGTGGCGACAGTTACAAGTTTGCCTAATTGTACTTAGAATCTGGTTTTAAAAAAATGTGTTTTGTTAACATGTTTTTGACTTAAATGCTAATGACTTTCTTTTTTTTCCGACATGCCTAAGTACACATTTACTCATTATCAAAAACATACTCAAATTTGACGGTATTAACTCACATGTCACAAACCTGATCCATTATTTTCAAAAATTAACTCAGGGTTGGCAAGGAAATCGAGTTTTATTGTTTGGAGACGATCAAAGTGAGGAGTAGGTGTCATCATGGGGTTTGTTTTACATTTCTGGTGCACGATGTCCATTGCTGGAGAACTTGTTAGGATTTCCCTCGGTTTTGTGCAGGTGGTCTAGCTGCAACTGTTCATTTTACCATTACTTGGTCTAAATATAATGCAGCAGTTTGTTTTACTGTAGTTATACACTGGCAAGTGTTTTAAATAAGATGAGTTATCTAGCTGGAAAGGGTACATACTGGTTCAGATATAAGTCAAATTGTTCTTACTTGACCTATAGAAATGAACTTTTTCTACACAAATTTAGTTATCATGTTAGGTTTGACAGGTATTCTTCATTCATAAAAACGCTCTGCATTTATAAGCAAAGCTTAAGGTATTTAGCTTATTCATCATCTTCCACGTTCATATTTATTCATTATTATGTGTATTTTCTTCGATGAATATTTAGCTTAGACAAGGAGCCGTTACTCAGATAGACATGTACTGGTATAGGCTCCGAAGCATGTTCTGAGTAGTAACCTGCTGAAGACCCTTTAACTTATTTGGGCTTATAAACCGTATGCCAAAATTCTATTGAAGACATGCGCCATATGGACAATAGTACTTCCATATGTAGATATAATGTAGGTCAGACAGTGACAGGTTAGCTTATGGAGAATAAAGAGTTCAAACTGCGAAATAGGGTAATGACTACTAGGAAGTAATTCTGGACGAAAAGACACAAATACAATGCACATAACTCCATTTGAAACAAAGATTTAATTGTACATTGCTCAATACATTCAAGCAAAGTAAGCTATCAGCAGACGTTCAAAGATCATGTATGATTAAAACTCCAGCAACTCCATATGAAGTGAAGGACCAACAACTCTACCTCACTGAAATTGTTCAAGTAGCCCTAATAAGCATAAACTAAAATTCTACCATTTTTCTTGTGTTCCACTGGCTGCACCGTTTGCATAAACCTATGAATTCACATTTGAATTGAACATTTACCTTTACGTTTTAAAGAAATTCAATATTTAAGCTCTTCAAAAGAGCATCTTATTAACATAACTTATAATTCTACTACTTATATTTGTGGTTCATTTGATGTGCTTATAGCACAAAGCTATTCAAGTTGAAATGTCAACCCTTCGTTTAACAGTTTTGAAGTTTCTAAACATTTATACGTTTCAAGTGCCCCCAATTTGCGTGAATTAAAATTTGTTTTTGTTTGTGGTTCATTGCATGCGTTTATAGCACAAACCTATGAATTAAAATTGGAATTGTCCCTCAACCTTTAACAGTTTTGAAGATAAGCCCCGAATTTGCACAAATTGATATTCTATAACTTTTGTTTGTGGTTCATTGGATTCACCTTTTGCAGAACTCTATAAAGTTAAGTTCGAATCGTGCCTCTGCCGCTAATAGTTTTAGCAGATATTGAACATTTAAAATTTCAAGTGGCCTTAAATAACATAATTTCCAAAACGTGAACTATTCCAAACCACTTGCTTCTTTCACGTCAAGTCAATCACGGTCCCGATTTTGGTACATTTTGGAGTCGTAGTATTCATGAACATCTGGAGACACAATTTACACGTAAATAAATCAAGAATTGGAAAAAAAATAAGAAATTAATAAAAAATAAATAAAGGAAAGAAACGAAATAATGAAGAAAAGAATAAAGTATCTAAGGGGAAAACAAAATTTATGTGTTGGCACACAGACGTAGTAAATTTGTGCCGCAATTTGATGAGCAAATAGAATTTCGGGGTACCCGTAAGTGTCATTCGGCAATTATAAGCATTGGCTCAACACTTTTAGAACAAACTTGTTGAAACGTAATGGACAAAAAAAAAGGATCCCCCCCAAATACATCTTTTAGGCACCATCTACTCAATTAGGGAAGGAATTTATCAAATACAATCCCCCACAATAAATACAAAACTGTATCAAAGCAAAGTAGAACAAAACAAAACAGTAAAACAACACTTACTTGTTCCTGGATAGACGGATATAAGACGGCAGCGGAGAAGTAGATAAGCTTTACTGACTCACAAGATATCTGGGTTACAGGAATAAAACATGGTCTATGATTTCACCGTCTACTTGGAGATTTATTATACCTTTCCAGCAACTGTGTGTTCTAGTAATTCAGTATTTGGCAAGTCTGTTTTTGCTGCTTTTTATTTTTTTTATTTAATTTTTTTTATTTATGTATTTTTCTATTATTATTATTATTATTATTATTATTATTATTATTATTATTATTATTATTATTATTATTGGATTTTTTTGTATTTTTTTTTTTTTTTTTTTTTGTTGTTTTTTGGGTTTTTTTTGGTTTTTTTTTGTTTGTTTAAATTTTTTTTTTTAAATTGTGGCGTTGATTTTTGGTTTTGTTGTGTGTGTGGGGGGGTGTTTGTATTGTGGGGAGGGTGGGTGGGTGGTGGCGCTTATTGACGGTTTTTGTACAAACACCGGTAGGACGATAGAGTGAAGACATCACAAGTCAACTTTCTATCTCCATTAGAGGAAAATGTTTAAATATATAAATAAGTGCATGTGGGTTCGTCACGATAGCAACCCCTATAGCCAGCGATTTTGGTCACTAAAATCATTGTGGACATTTATTTCATCGACAAAACAACTGATCAGTGGAAAAAAACAAGAAAGATACCTATATTAGCTACTTTAAGCACAAGTATCGGACAGAACATTCACACCAACATAAATGATTATGCGACATAATGACTGATGGATAATCATATAGGTTGTGTGAATGGACAAAGCCACCTGTATGCCACCAAGTTTGGCTTTCACCACCTCCACGTTTACGTTGGTTAGACCAGGATGATAAACATGTAGAGAAGACAATATGGCGCAAGTAATTGTAAGGTGAGCTTCTATCATCAAAGTTATGTGGCCCTGCATTCATGTTTGTATTTTCTGTACCTTTTGGTTGGCAACTGTGAATTTGCTTGGTTATTTGTATCCACATGATGACGTCCCAGTCCATTTACGTTTTTTTTTCCACTTTATCCAAACAAACCTCCCCCTTCCCGACTTTCCTTCTACAAATAATTTCTGAATGCAAAAAGCAGTGTGCTATAGGGACGTTATGACGTCACTGAACACTACACAGCTTTCGTACGTCTAACGTGAAGTGGTTTTAATCTCAACCTTTACTCATGAGTAACCTTCTATCACAAATCCGTTGCCAGAAAAAGTCCCCAACCCTCAAAAAGAGAGATATTTATGTATTATGCATAGGTTTTGCTAAAACGATTGTAAAATGTATCAAATATTTTCAATTACCCCTGTCAATGGTAGGCCTACCTAGTCTAGCCAGAGAGTGTCACGTCTATACACATTAATGAAATTAATTAAAAATGTTAAAGTTCTAAAACTACCACCTATTTAACAAGTTCATTTGAGACACCTTTGGTAAGTAATTCTCTACATGTACTACAGATCCTAACCAATATTATTGGAGAAATGGCACATATTTTGCAGACAAAAAATAATGAAAAAAGAGAGAATACCGTCAAGAATCTGCCGATTTGTTATTTCTTCTAACTGAAATGGCAGAGGCACATCCTAAACTATATTTGGACCAAGTTTGGTATCTTGGGCATATATTCACTGTTTTTTACATAAATTATAGCACTGTCCTAAAATTTTATGAATTTGGGAAGGTTCGTGAATTTTGATGCAAAACATGTCCCGGCAATTGTCGATAATTGGAAGTCATCGGAAAAAACATTGTTCTAACACGGGAACCTACAAAGTGTAGTGTTGAAAAATGTAAAAAATAATATAAATTTCATCATGGGGAAAAAAGTCATCAGTTAAGTCTACACGGTTGCTCATCAATAGAGTAGCTGCATTGCATTTGTGACCCTGTTGACGCGCTGCTAATATTATTATCAAGCTCAAACGGTTTTGAATTTGACTCTTAAATAGTCCTAAACTTTTATAGTCGTTATTATGATAAACAAATCGTAGTAACGAGTTTTTATGATTGTAACGAGTTTTGCGACTATCAAGAGTCAACTTAGAAGCTTCAGACAGTGACATGTCAGGGATGATCAGCCCATAAGGAAGTGCAAAGAAGTGCGCACTTTTTATGAACTTCATTTGTTCCCAGAACACTTGCATATGGACCTTTTTCAATCACAACATGCAGTTGTTGCGAGGGCACCTGGCTATGAATCAGAAAAATATCTGTGACTCTCTGGAAATAATGTATGTCACTTTACACTTCAAATAAAAACGTGCGGATATTGGTTATTGATTATATATGAAGTAAAAATTTCATTTCAATGTGTCAAACTATTTTTGAAAATCTTACTCTTTTATTTGTATAATAATACGAGTTATGCATTATATGTATGTGAATGTTATATCTTTAACACAATATCCGAGCATCACAATAAACATCATTCCTCTGTATATAACTCATTTCAATAACTTTCCCTGTTTATCCCGTGCTATGTGGAAAATACTGATATCATGTATTTTCATGTCATGCACTGAGTATATCTATACGTACTTTTTCATCTACACTGTTTTATAGTATGGGCAGGAAGTTCAGTATACTTCAATTCGGTTTCAGCTTCGCCCAAGAAGTGGAATGCACTTCATTGCACTTCCAGCCTCATTCACTCATTTGCACCCGCACTTCCAGTGCAGTTTCCTAAAACATATGCCGAATAGACCATGCTCTTCAAGTGCACGTATCCCTACACTTCTAGGGGAAGTGCGCTGTGCTCTTTTCTGCACTTCCTCGTGGCCTGGGCATGTTTTTTGTAGTTGCATGTATAACAAGGTTTCACTAGCAACTTGTGAGCTCGTAATGTGCAATTATGTAGAAATTACATTAACTCAGTGTCATTGTGCATGTGGAAAAACGTATTTGGTTTCAGTGAACCATGCTGTATTCATGCTTCCACTGATCAGCATTAATTTTGATTTGATGTAAAATTTTATTTTTATGGTATTGAATATAGAGAATATCCTACTCCCAACATAATTACTGTAGGTTCATATGGAAAGGATAAAAACGAGAAGTCGGCCGTATCATTCAGTTCTGGTCTCGGGATTCTGCTGTAGGACATGTGAAATAAATCTGTTACATATTCTGTATCGGTAATACAAAGTTAGCTACCAAAAGGTGGTTCAGTTGAAGTAGCTGTTATGAGGGTCAGAAATTCATTCCAGGCCTTATTTGGACAGCTGGCGCCAATTTGGACCTTTATATCCACATGTAAGATGGTTGCTGGACGTACAATCAATAATTTACATATGTATTTCGCTAGTTTTGATCAGCTTGACCTACAAACTTATGGTATACATTGGTGCACAGATGTGAAGCATGGTGCCGTTACTGGTAAGTAAAATTAATACCATGAAACAAAACAAACACTTTAACGCATCAAAATAAATTGATTAGTTTTTATCATATTTTAAACATTTTTCATAAGTAA